>SMDT01000706.1:0-142931 GCA_005392925.1 Aquilaria sinensis
TTTCACCCCTTAGGAGGCACGTTTTTAGTAGAAAACTCATCTTGAGCACTTTTGCACAAGTCGCTCTTCTAAGGTAACCTTCTCTCTCTTTTGGAGGACCTCACAAAAAAGGTTGCTCAAGTTGAACATAGAATCTTATCAGCGGTCCTTGTCTGAGTTATGTGTTGGTCCAACTATTGTGTCATCTCGGTGACTATTAAGCATTAGAATTCTCATAAAGAACTCTTCATGACTGTCACCCTATCATTCCTCCTTGGCTATAAATGTTTCAAGATAAGAGGTAATGTCTGCCGCATTGTCGGGATTTGGCGTCTTCTTGTCCTTAGAGCCTTGAGTTTTGACAATGGTGACATATGGGTGGGTTCCTACAAATGTCACCAAATGGTGTCTAGCCTCATCCTCAACGTATGACATCTTCGCCAAAGTGCCGTACGATTGAGAGTGGTACATTGGCTTGAGCCCAACAACATAAGGAGAAGAGCTGGGAAGCTCCCCAGAGTATTACCAGGGAGTGATCCACCGACGCCCAAGTTAGGGAATATAAGAAGGATTAAGTATGAGTATTAGCCAAGATGAGATGAGTAAGAATACCGGATACCTTGCATTGGGGCCTCCTTATGCTATTTATAGATTGGGTAGGTTAATGGGCCTAGTGGGCCTTGGTAGGAGGAGGCTGGTTAGCTGGCCTACAAAATCCAAAAATCAAAAGTCCGCACCTGTGGGTAGCTCTTTGGATGCAGGCAGAGTGGCCTGCTGGCAAGCCTTTTACTAGCAATGGTATTGTCAGTGGTCCTTGAGGCTTATCTCTATCCGAATAGACCAAAAGTGCATGCTTCGGCACTACTCAAACTTTAGTTCCCTTCGTTGGTCCTGATATCAAAGAACCTAGTTCGGCCATATGGCCAGGATGGAGTTCAGAAGTTTCTAAGTGTGATAGCCCCATGGCTATCAGGGTTGATGTTACCACCTCACAAAATGGGAGAATTACAAGTGTGTCATAATGCTAAAAACCATTATATTGTGTAATTCTCACCATAATGATTGAAGTGTGCAGGGTAAAAGACATGATCAACACCTCCTTAAAAGTGTTCCAAGTTGGTAACTTGGCCCCCAAGAAAAGCCTAAAGGATTGCTTGTTTGTCAAGCAACTTATGGACTTTTTTGTAAGGTTTTGGAAATTCAGGTACTCAATTGCAAAGAAAGAGACTTGGAGAGTTATGGGAAGGATATAAATGGTATAAAAGTGCTATTGGAGGACCAAATTACTCATGGAAGACAAGTTTGGACAATGGAAACACTTAAGGCAATAAAGACCTAAATGTCCTAGTGTAAACCTTAAGGTGTTCAAGTTTTTGACTTAAGTCTAAGGGTGGAATTGTGAGATTATCCTACCATGGGGGAGGCAGCCAAGACTTGATAATTAGTCAAAAATGTTGGGCACATGTGTACCATTGAGTTTAAGACAAAGAAACCATAATTAGTGAGAAGGAAAATGACATAAACCAAGGTTAAGCTTGTTAAGTATGTTTTGTGCCCTTAAGCTCATTTAAGGCCATTTAAGTGGCCAAATCACTTATCCCTCTCTCATTTTCATCCTCCCCCAGCCCAAGAACACAGCCATACTTCCTCCACAGCCACCACACCTTCAAACTTGCAATTGATTGAAATTGAAGGCAAAATGAAGCAATTGGAAACAGACTACTGCTATTTCTTGGATACTTCAAGGATCAAGCTTGATTTTCAGCCTACCCACTTTGGTAAGGGTTCTCTTGCTCTCATGGACTGTTTTATGCAATTTTCAAACATCCACGGAGCTAGGGCTAAGCTTGGAAGAGAGCCATGTTCTTGATGAACCAAGCTTAGTGAGGGGAGTGCACTTATTGAAGGTTTTGTGACCTACTGTGAAGTGCACAATGATGGAAGTAAAGTGAAGGTTTCTAGAGCCCAAAGTTAGTACTAACTACTGTTAAAATTCTCCTAAGACCAAGAATTAGCTTGAGGAGGGCTGCTATAGTGATTTATTTATGTTTATTACATGTTTTATGGACTAACCTATAGTTATTGTTGCTGTTGCATTTCATGTGTTTGTTGGTTGTGAATGGCTACTGCATTTGGTTGCTATATCTTGTATATATGCATTGTGGTTTTTTTTGTTTTAGTGTCTTTGGATGCAGGTTTTGATGATGGTCACATTGCCTATTGAAACCAAGTGTTACCCTTACTAAGGTTCTCAATGAAACTTACTCCCCTTAATTCTGTCATTTCAGGTCCAGCAGAAAGATCACATTCAAACTAACCTTTTTGGTTTGAGTTCTGATCTGAAATTTCAGGTACATGAACTTCCATGTGTCTAGTTATGATCTGGAAGGTTTGGTGATTTTAGGATTACATTTGGTATTTTTAATGGTGGTACTTATTGTGGTATGCAGCAGCTGTCCAGCATCCTGTTTCTGGAGTACATTGTTTCTCAGGCACTCCTGTAAATTAGGGTGTGTATTTAGCTGAGTTAAGACCATTATGTAGTTCATATATTCATGTACATGTGGTGTATGTAAGATGAGACAAGTATGTGAACATTTGAGTAATGTTTTGGCTATGTAAGTGATGTGGTGAAAAGCTGCCTATGTGTGAATGATAGGCTGCTTACTTGTAAATTATGTTTTGTCCACATAAAGTTGTTAAAAGAAAGTGAATTTAATTCCTTTATGCAATTTACATATATGGGATAGCCTTGGAGGACTTTCCCCTTGTGAATGAAGTGTTTGCACACTTATGAAATTTTGTATAGGCAAAATGGTCATAAAGTGACCAGAATTTTGACACTGGACTTAAAGTTCTATATCTCCCTGTGTAGAGTGAATCTCTGTATTAAATTTTGAAAAAACCTAGAGAACATCTTGATTTTGAACTGGGATTTGGAATTTCTGAATTTTGAGCACTGTAGTCAAAGATATGACGTTGCAAAGTTGGCTAAGTTACTGTTCATTTGGTCAGAATTTTATAACCAACTTAAAAAATCCATAACTTAGTCCATAGGTGGGCTATTGATGTGAAAAAAAATTCCTTGGTTTTTCCTAAGTCTCTACTTTGTAATGGAGCAAATAAAATTGGGGGGGGGGTTATGTGGCTAGAATGATACAGTTTTATATTGGAAGTTACACGTGTAGTATCTGGTCACTAGAACTTAACAAGATTGCCTAATGTGTGGAAGCCAAAACTAAGACTTGTGCTAGTGTTTTCCTTCTTAGCTGCCATAGTGTGCATAAATGTAAATATGTATGTTATGGTTAGACCAATATGCATGTATTTTCATAGTGCTCAAGAGGGTCACTTGAGTATGCACACTAGGGGTGTTGTTCTGATGACCTACTGGACACACCAATCCTGGGAGTTTAAATGCACAGTTTTGGCACCATAATTGGACTACCCCAGAGTGGGTAACAGTTGCTGGTATCAGAGCATGGTTTATACATGTACATAGAATATAGTTTCATTGCATGCACCTACATACATGAACTCAGTTTTGTCAGCTGCTAGTGTCAAGTACCATTGAAATACCTATGATCCTTATATGTGCTCTATGATGGATCATCAGTGCAGGAAGTAAACATGGTTGCCACAAGGAGAGGGGAACCACCCCGAAGGCCTCCTACTGATTCTAGGCAACATGGAAATGGACAGAATAGAGGGAATCAAGGGAAACAGGGGGTACCAAACCCTGAACTACCTCAGGTTTGGTTAAAGCTTCAGAGGAACTTAGCTCTAATCAATGAAAACTTAATGAGGTTGAGTCAAGCACAACAGCAGGGAGTCCAAGTAGCTCCGGCAGAACCAGTTCAAGATGCACAGCAGTAACCAGAAGAGGATACTAGGAACACATTTGAATATGTTCATTCTGGAAGCTTGAAAGACACAAATGATGAAACTGTTGAGGAGGAAGATGAGGATAGGAGAAATCCAAGAAGAAGAAGACTAAGGTCTCAGTCGGTTAGGTGTCCAGGACCAATCCCTCAATCTATGACCATTCTTCCATTAGGAATGAGATTGAGGATGGCCATGAGAGAAGATCCAGGAAGAGGCAGAGAGATCATAGAGAGAATCACCATATAGAGGGCTCTCACAGATCCAGGAGACATATATCAAAGGATCTTGAAGGCCTAGATGAGGTCAGACTGTTAAAGACGTTTCAATGCCTAAGACCTCCATAGTTTGGTGGAAGAGCTAGGCCAGAGAGAGCTATGGAGTGGTTAATCTTCATTGAAAAAATGTTTGAGAGGATGCCACTCAGCTCCACCAAAAAAGTGTCACTGGCTACCTATAATCTGGTAAGCAGTGCAGAGATGTGGTAGAGAAACACCAAATATAGGTATGCTGTCCAGAGGGGCAGAAAGCCAGGAGAACACATGGAAATGACTTGGCCAGAGTTCACATAGCTATTCCAGGAACAGTACATCAGTGATGCCATCAAGGATATGAAGCAAGCTGAATTTGATGCTTTAAGACAGGACAACCTCAGTGTCCTAGAGTATGGGCACAAATCCAATCAGTTGGTGAGGTATGCTTTTCAGTATCATGGACTGGAGGAGTTGAAGGCCAAAAGATTTGTCAGAGGCCTAAAGTCAGACATTAGAAAGGCTGTTATACCTTTTGGAGCAGTTACATACTATGAAGCAGTGCAGAAAGCTCTATTAGTAAAGCAAGAGGAGTATGAGACTAAGTACTTTCCCAGTGGACCAGGGGAAAGTAGTCAGGCAAAAGGCAAGCAGAAGAAGCCACCACATGGCAAGGGAATTGCCAATAGTTCCCATTTTGGTGGTGAAGGCAAGGTTAAGGGGAAGTTCCCTGGCCTAAGGTGCCCTAAGTGTAGGAGGTTTCATGGAAAGAAACCTTGCTACTTTGATACCCAAGTGTGTCTAAGATGTGGATCCATGGATTATTGGATCAAAGACTACCCACAGGCTCAAAGGAGGCCAGAAGACCAAGGTCCAGTAAGACCTATTGGGGCAGGACCTAGAGGAGGAGCACCAAGGGAGGGACAGCAGAGGCCAGTTCCTCCCGTGCCTCGGCCTCCAGTGCAGAGAGCTGGCAAAGTCTTCCAAGTGGAGAGGCCAGAGACATCAGAGCAGGGAGGAGCTTTAAGAGGTAACATTTACCTTAATGTTATGCCTGTTGGAGTTCTATTTGATACTGGTGCATCTGTGTCTATAATGGCTAGCAAATTTGTTGAAGCCATGAAATTGCCTACTGAAATCATGTCTAGGATATCCTTAGTGAAAACAGCAGGTAGTCAATGTCTTTTCACTAATGACCTAGCTAAGGATTGTGAGCTAGTAGTAGGAAAGACTAAGGTTATGACTAATCTGCTAGTGTTGGACATTCCTAAGTATGATTTAATGCCAAGTATGAATTGGCTTGCTATGCATAACATAAGAATTGATAGTGCTAAAAGGGAAATCACATTACCTGATGGTAAAGTGCATGCATTAGTGAATTCTAAGGAATTAGTGTATGAAATGCATGGCATGGAGCTAGAGGTACTAGATGACATACCTGTGATTTCTGAGCATGATTATTGTTATCCATTAAATCAATTGCACTGTGAAGAAGAAGTGGATAGAATACCTGTAGTGAGAGACTTTCCACAAGTCTTTCCTAAAGACCTGCCAGGTATTCCTCCACTAAGGGAAATTGAGTTTGAGGTCAAGTTGCAACTAGGAGATAATCCAATATCCATACCTCCTTACAGAATGCCAATCACAGAGATGAATGAGTTCAAGAAACAACTTGATGAACTTCTTGAAAAAGGGTTCATAAAGCCAAGTGTTTCACCATGGGGAGCTTTGGTTCTCTTTGTGAAGAAGAAAGATGGATCATTGAGACTATGCATTGACTATAGAAAGCTTAATGTAGTGACTATCAAGAACAAGTACCCACTCCCTAGGATTGAGGATTTGTTTGATCAACTCGAGGGAGCTAAGATCTTCTCAAAGATAGATTTGAGATCTGGATACTTCCAATTGAGAATAAAGGAAGAAGATATTCCTAAGACTGTGTTCAGGACCTGATATGGGCATTATGAGTACATAGTCATGCCATTTGGTTTGACTAATGCCCCAGCTGCTTTCATGGACCTGCTGAACAGGGTGTTCAGACCACATCTGGACAAATTTGTGGTCGTGTTCATTGATGACATCCTAGTGTATTCCAAGGATGAAAATGAACATGTACATCATCTGAAGATTGTCCTAAAGACTCTATTGGAACATCAGCTTTATGCCAAGTTATCCAAGTGTGAATTCTGGATAAGGGAAGTATCTTTCCTAGGACATATCATAGATGCACAAGGCCTTAAGGCAAACCCTGAAAAGGTCAAGGCAGTGCAAGAGTGGGAAAGACCAAAAAACTGTGAAGGAAATCAAAAGCTTCCTAGGATTAGCTGGTTACTACAAGAGATTTGTATCAAGCTTTTCCATGATTGCCTCAGTTTTCACTCATCTGACCAAGAAGGGTCAAAGGTTTGAGTGGACTGAGAAATGTGAAAAGATTTCAGGAGATGAAAAAGGTTCCTTGTATCAATCCTTTGCCTACAAGCAAGGATTACTATACTTCAAGGACTGAATCTATGTGCCTAAAAGACCAAGTTAGCTGCAAGATACATAGGTCCTTATGAGATCTTGGATAGAGTTGGCAAGGTAGCATACAGGTTAGCTCTACTGCCAAGCATGTCAAGTGTTCACAATGTTTTCACATCAGTATGCTTAAGAAGTGTCTGGTGGACACAAAGCATGTTATTGTAGTGGAAGACATACAGTTGGAACCCAATTTGACTTATGAAGAAAAACCTATAGCTATCTTAGCCAAGGATACCAGAAGGTTAAGAAACAAACTTATTCCCATGGTTAAAGTTCAGTGGTTACACCACTCCGAAAAAGAAGCAACCGGGGAAACTGAAAAAGACCTTATGTAAAGGTATCCTGAACAATACTCGAAGCTAAAGGCTATTTTTGGAGGACCAAAATTTTTAAGGGGAGAAGAATTGTTACCACCTCACAAAATGGGAGAATTACAAGTGTGTCATAATGGCTAAAAACCATTATATTGTGTAATTCTCACCATAGTGATTGAAGTGTGGGGCATAAAAGGCATGATCAACACCTCCTTAAAAGTGTTTCAAGTTGGTAACTTGGCCCCCAGGAAAAGCCTTAAGGATTGCTTGTCTGTCAAGCAACCTATGGACTTTTTGTAAGGTTTTGGAAATTCAGGTACTCAATTGTAAAACTTTCAAGAAAGAGACTTGGAGAGTTATGTGAAGGATATAAATGGTATGAAAGTGCTATTGGAGGACCAAATTACTCATGGAAGGTAAGTTTGGACAATGGAAACACTAAAGGCAATAAGGACCTAAATGTCCTAGTGTAAACCTTAAGGTGTTCAAGCTTTTGACTTAAGTCTAAGGGTGGAATTGTGGGATTATCCCACCATGGGGGAGGCAGCCAAAACTTGATAATTAGTCAAAAATGTTAGGCACATCTGTACCAATGAGTTTAAGAAAAAGAAACCATAATTACTGAGAAGGAAAATGACATAAAGCAAGGTTAAGCTTGTTAAGTATGTTTTGTGCCCTTAAGCTCATTTAAGGCCATTTAAGTGGCCAAATCACTTATCCCTCTCTCATTTTCGTCCTCCCCCAATCCAAGAACACAGCCGTACTTCCTCCATAGCCACCACACCTTGAAACTTGCAATTGATTGAAATTGAAGGCAAAAGGAAGCAATTGGAAGCAAACTAGAGCTATTTCTTGGATACTTCAAGGATCAAGCTTGATTTTCAACCTACCCACTTTGGTAAGGGTTCTCTTGCTCTCATGGACTTGTTTTTTGCAATTTTCAAACATCCATGGAGCTAGGGCTAAGATTGGAAGAGAGCCATGTTCTTGATGAACCAAGCTTAGTGAAGGGAGTGGACTTATTGAAGGTTTCGTGATCTAGTTTGAAGTGCACAATGACGGCAGTTAAGTGAGGGTTTATAGAGCCCAAAGTTAGTACTAACTACTGTTAAAATCCTCCTAAGACCAAGCATTAGCTTGAGGAGGGTTGCCATAGTGATTTACTTATGTTTATTACATGTTTTATGGACTAACTTATGGTTTTTGTTGCTGTTGCATTTCATGTGTTTGTTGGTTGTGAATGGCTACTGCATTTGGTTGCTATATCTTGTATATATGCATTGTGGTTTTTTTTGTTTTAGTGTCTTTGGATGCAGGTTTTGATGATGGTCACATTGCCTATTGAAACCAAGTGTTACCCTTACTAAGGTTCTCAATGAAACTTACTCCCCTTAATTCTGTCATTTCAGGTCCAGCAGAAAGATCACATTCAAACTAACCTTTTTGGTTTGAGTTCTGATCTAAAATTTCAGGTACATGAACTTCCATGTGTCTAGTTAAGATCCAGAAAGTTTGGCGATTTTAGGAGCACATTTGGTATTTTTAATGGTGATCTGAAATTGTTGTTTTCATGAATTAAGGGATGCCAGTTGATTGTCAGATGGTTATACTATTAGTTAGAATTAATTTTAATTATTATTTAGATTGAATTTAAATGTTTTTGGGCTTGGAAGTCTTTTGCTATGGTCGTGGGTTAGGTTTGTTATGCAACAAGAAATATTATTGCTATAAAATGACTTGATTGTTTTCGTTGGATTTTCATGTGTTCAATTTTGGTCATTAAGCTTGACCATCTTGGTGCCTAGTTTGAATTGAATTATATTATATAAAGGATTACAAATTAATTTCTTTTAGAACTCTAATTCTTGTTATAATGAATAGATATTATTATTGGATTTCAGATTTTTGTTGCACTAAGGAATATTTTCTGCCATTTTCAGTATGATGAAGTGCTACTGAAGCTTTGCCAATTGCACTAAGAGGATAGCTAACAGGCCAAAGAAGTACAACCCACTCATCAATTTTGAGTAGGATTTTTAGATAGAGAGATTTGATAGGTTTGTGGATAAGCCTCTATTTGCTAGTCGGATTATTGACTTGGATAACCTTGCCCAATTGAACATAATTATTGAGGTCCAAAAGCTTGTTGATTTTGATGGGTGGCTATCCATTTTTTATTGATAGGAGCTAGTCTAGAGTAATGTTACCATCCAATTTATGTTCACCTTGGAATTTGATACAAACAATATCAATTCGACTAAGGATGATAGTGTTAGATTCTAGTTGGACAAGAAGAGTTATTTGATGTGTATAGATGACTTTTGGTGGAGGTGCAACTTTCATACTTGAGAACACTTGGATTCTAGTGAGCACAGGGAGTCCCTATGCAACTTTGGTAGCAACACCCCCATGCCTGCTGAGTTTTGGAGCAAGATTGCTACCAGCAAGGCTACCTACCAGCCAAAGGTTTTGAAGGCATCAAAGTTGAGGTATCATGCCATGCCATGCCAAACATCCATTATTTGCTTCCATATTCCATCTCTGGATGAGGGGAAAACATGAGAGTTGTGACCAAGATTGATCTTTTTTATCTTTATTGCATTATCAGGCAAGTCCACTACCACCTCAGTTACACCTTCACCTGGCGGGTGCGAGAAATTACCTATAAGGTGAGGATAGGAGTTATCAATGCTTGACCATTCATCTCTAGGTTAGCAAAGAACCTATGCCCCTTTCCACATGTGAAGTTTTGGACAAAGTTACTTTGACAAGGGAAAGCCAACTTAGAGCCATTGAAGTCCATGTGCATGCTGAAGAAAAATTACTCTCCTTGATAACTCATTGGGATTCATGTTGAGGACATATGAAGAGATTCAAGGCAAGTAGCAGGCCACTACTAAGAGCCCTACTATGTCTATGTCTGCTAGTACCACTATGCCATCATTGTCATTGATTTTTCAAAGGCAAAAGCTGATTTTGGAAAGACATGAGTTCACGACTGACAGCATGGATATTGTAGTGACTTTTCTACTATTAAGGCACATTGGATGAGTTTGAAGGAGGCCATGAGACTACACATTCCACTTTCTAGAGTTACCAACACTTTTGGTTAGGTTCCTCCGCCATCTTCCTAGTAGGACGATGATTCTACTGATATTTTCAAATGTCTTCTAGCACGAAGGCCTAGAGTAGAGGGATGAGATAGAGAAAGTGTCAGATGAGGTCGACACCACTTTAGCATCAACTATGGATTCTATAAATGAGTAGGTAGGGGTCATTATTGATGGAGTTACTGTCAATCGAGTCATTACTGAGAGGGTTAAGTAAAAGAGAAAATGGATTGTTGTTGAGGAGGAGACCAGAGAGACTACTGCTTAAGTGCATATTGCAAATCTAGTGATTGGGGAACGTAGTTGAAAGGTTAGGACTATTGAGGATCTCTAGGCACTGACACAAATGATGACAGATCTCAGCATTGTAGCCAATCCTCCTGTCATAAGATCATATTCGAGAAGAAATGCTTGGTAGATTACAGGACTTTTATTACCTTTTATTTACATGCTTATTATTTATGGATCTTATCCCTTTCATTTATTTAATTATTTTTTGTGTTGGATATTGTTATTGGAGCATCAGTTGCTTCTTATGTTAGTTGCTTTTATATTTCTATTTTAGTTGTTATATTTCTAGTCTTTATTGGTATTTTTGCTTTACTGATCTTCTTTTGTGCTTTCTTGAAAGCCTTTCACTACTGAATCTAAAGCCCAAACAGTGTTTATAGATCTCTAGGAATATTAACTTATGCACCAAGCAACCAAATTTTTTAGGGCGGTATCAGTTTCTATTGCCCTTCTCATTTTCACTTTTGTGTTTTTCATGTTTGTACATTCAAGGCAATGTACATCTTAAGTGTGGGGAATTGTATACCTTAGGCCCTAAGTTTCCTTTTAATTTTTGGAGACTTTTTTAATTTTTAAACTTTTTGAGCTAAATTAATTTACAATCATACCATTGAGCATCATTTTATCAATGAAGAGTGCTTGTTAATTTATTGTCTTAAGTTCTTAACTTCAATATTAATTGAATGATTCTTGAGATCTTTCACTAACGTAGTAAAAGGTTTTGAAAATGTTTTTGCAATTCAGTATCAAGCTATTGGAAGATGGTCTTTAGAAGCTATATTTTTTTGATCAAGTTTTTGTGTTTAGTACACTATTCAAAACATGCTAATTATGAGTTTTTATATTTGGAATAATGGTAAGATTGGTTGATGGAAATGTGGTTAACTATTGATTAATGAATAAGAATTAATTTTGAAAAAAGTTTTTACTACCCTATTTAATGGTGTTGAAGTAGGTTTGGGTCTTGTCCTATAGCAAGAGTCAATCACAGCTTTAAATGATGCTAAAGGCATGGGCACAATGAAAGATCACCTTTGATTATGTTGATGAATAGATTGGGTATAAACAGTGTTCTTGTAGTGTTCATTTGCTGCAAAGTTTAGCATCACATGAGGATGAATGTGTTAAAAAGAAGAAAAGTGAATGAAAAGCTCAAGCAATTGCTTATTTCCATGATTTTGTTGTATGAATGGTTATGCATAATGAGCTTCGATTTAGTGTGGTTTGTGCTTTTTACTTTAGATGAAAATTTGATGTTTTTCTAGAGCTTCAAGAGATATGAGGCTGCTAGCTTGAGAAAAAATTATCTCTATTAACTTCTTTGGTTTTAGAAGTGTTAAATTGAGATTGTTGCATACTTGGTAATCTTGTTAATTTCTCAAGACCCTTAAAGTTTTGATCCTCTCCTTCATCCTTTTTTTGTGCAAGAGTATGATCTTCCCTTATTTTCTTTTTTAGATTTTCTTTTTATGGTTTGCTTAAGCACAATAAAAAGTTTAAGTGTGAGGGAAAATATGATATACCCATATTTATACATGTTTTCTAGATATTTTTCCCAGATAATTGCTTGTCTTTTGATATGTTTTTAGTAGGAATTTGTGCTTAATTGATTTATATTTTTTTTGTATTGTTTTAGCTCTTTTGTGGGTAGGAAGGATTTTACACAACATTTGGTTGAATTGCTAGTTTTGGCAAAAATTGGAGTAAACCCAGCTTCAAATAGGCTTGTGTCAACACCAAAACCGTACGTGTTACCATGTTAAGTGCCTATGTTGATTATCACACCCATGATCCGGACTATGTCATTAAATGTTTGTGATGTTTACTTTCCAAAGGTGAAACGCGACAATGAACATGGTAGTGTATTTCCCAAACTATATTTGCTTACTATTAGGGTTTTTTTGAGTTATTTGAATGTTTCAAAAGAGAAAACAGGGGGAGGTGCCTATGTAAAAGTATAGACTATGGTATAGGGGGATAGAAGTGGCAATGTATTTATGTAAGTGCTTGTATAATTTTCCTAGAATTTTTCACATAGAGATTATGTTATGGCTATCCTAGCTAAAGGCTTGTTTGAAGAAGGTAAAGTGCTGTAAATTAAGTTTGGAACCTTAATTCAAGTTCACATAGAAAGAATGAGTAAGTTTATCAAAGTTCACTAAGTTTCGAGCAGGTTAAGGCACTAAATAAGGTTCATGAGCAAAATGGTAATTTTGCATCTTGAATAGTTAGGCTGGGTCCCAAACATTGAAAATGAGTTTTAATAACCTAACTTTTAACTTTAACCCAAACTTAGTTGAAATAAACAAAAATTGACCAAGAATGACTAAGGTCACCAAAAGAAAAGGGTTTAAATGTTCCATGTCTAATACTTTGGTGGCTTAGGTTTTAAATTTTGTTTATAAGATGGTAAAGTGGGGGATGGCTGCCATAACCCGAGTACATCCTTCACACCATCATTTCTTCATCCATTTCAGGCCAAAATCAAGAGTTTTTTGGTGAAAAAGGAAGCCACCATAAGTATAGAGGCCATTGGAAGCTCATTTCAAGCATAAAATCATGGTTTTGAACTTTGGAACCAAGTTCTTCATCATCCCCTATTTTTGATGTGAGGTAACCAATGTGTTCTTGATTGATTTCATGTTTATTACCTGATTGGGAGCTTGGGTTTTGGTTATAAGTTAGTAACTTGATGTTTTGCGCCCATATTTGCTTAGAACTTAGGTTGGACTTTATGGAACATGGTTGGTATGAAAGAGTTGCATAATTCTTGCTTGTTACTTAGAGTTGAGGTAACTGAGTTATGCTTTCACGCATAATTGATGCTATTGGATTGAGTTTTCTTGATGAATGCAAGTAATTATGGCAACGGCATTAGTTAGTGGGCAAGGTTGGATAATGGTGGACTATGAGGTTTTGTGATGATTGGAATGATGTTATAATGCATCATAGGTTGGCTTGTGATAGTTAGCTGTGATCTATGAACATGTTTTACATGTATGTCAAGTTTGGAGGCTAACTAAGCATGTTTCATATGTTTGGTAAGTGTCCAAAAGTCATAGCAGCAAAACTAGAATTTTTCTGGGTTTTCATAGTATTGGCGATGCGCCACCAATGGTTGCTAGTTCCCATTATGTGTCACTATTACCAAGAAACCATGCAGCACATCGACAACTGTGGTGGTGCGTCACCGTAGGCATAATGATTGAAATTTCCAATTTTTGCTAGGAAAGTTGAGGGGAGCCTAAGGTGGTTCTTAGGGTACCTTAGGGTTTGAGCATTTGAAGGGTACTCTGAGACTTCCAAAAGTCCTTTGAGACCTATGAGTTTTCTTGATTTTTTTAAAGTTTTATGGTTACTTCTACCATAAGCAAGAAAACTAGTTTACAAAGGATCATAATTAGGTATCACTAGCTTGGGTGAAAGGTTTAGAACCTTTGGCAGCCTAGCCGTGCAATTAGCCATGAGGTTGCAAGGTGAAACCTTAGTGCACCTAGTCTATATGGTCCTTATGGCCTAGTCTACAATAGTCCCACCATAGTGCCCTTATACAACATAAATGGGCGAGGTTCAACTGGTGATTTATCACTAGTTAGGCTGGTAACCTAAGCTTGCTAGAGAATAAGGCAGTGCCTTGTAGTTCAAGGACTAGAAAGAGGAGAACTCCTAAGGGACCTAGGTATATGCATATATTAGGCCCTCAGGCTGTATGAGATCATAGCAGTTTACATATGTTCTCATATGTGGAGTCCTTAGTAATTTTCTCGCAGGTACAGTAAAGACCCATATTGAGAATTTCTGAATTCTCACTCCCTAGTTATGGTTCTAGGCTACTTGGTTTACTTGTTGGTTAAGTCATAGTGCTAATTATAGTCTTCCTATGGCCACAAAGCCTAGCAGTACATGGATAGGGACTTTTGTGACTTGCCATTGGGACTTGCATCCAAGGTGAGAGTTAGTTCAAAAAGTTCTCAGTTGAGGCTTGTATACATAGTACTCCCAGTTGCCTTCATTGTCTATGTTTTAAGGAGTCCTAGACTCTAGGGTTGCTCTTGGGTAAAGGTGTTAGTCTATTTTAAGTATGAATGCTCCCACACAGCTGTTATGTGTAGTAAACTTACATAAATGTTGATTTCGTATGCTTTGGCTCTTTGAACTTATTTTCTATGGAAATCTTTTGGTTATGTTAGATTACATGGACTGGTACTACACATGTAAGAGGTCATGTAACACCCTTAGAGCTATTTTTTTCTTTTCAAAATAATAAATATAGGCATTGATGAAGACATTTGAAAGGTAGTGTAGATATATGCGAGCAGGTACACAAGTATGTCACTGCTTATGTACGGCCTCTACGACTCTAAAAATTTACTCATCTAACTTACCTGGCTGTGTTGCAAGTAATGTCTACCAACACAAGGTGTCACATAGGTGTGGTTCTATGTTTGCCCACTGACTCCATTACTTTAGTGTTTCATCATCAGAGCCCTTGATTGCACAAATTCCAACTAAATCTAGTTTTGATAATAACAACTCATTAATGAACCTAAATAAAATTCAAAGTAAAATTAAAAGAAAGAAGAGATAGGCCACTTGAGTTACCCCCCATGAAGCCCTAGGTTTAATGACCTATGTTGGATGACCCAATTTGATGCTCAAGAAGTATCCTTTAGGTTTGATATAGATGTTTTCCTGACCTACTAGCATAAAACCACCCTAGCGTTAACCACTCCACATGGGAATATATGCCATCGGGATACTCTTCCACAATTTGAACTCAATCCATCTTTTTTGAGTGGCCGCCTCTTATTTCGAGTCATCTTCTTTCGCAAAAGATGCTTGGGAATCTTGCCACCCTTGGAATTAGAATTGGAATTTGATTCATTAAACTCTAAGAACTTCACTTCTAAATCACTCTTCAACATAATAGGTTGCTCTTCAAGAACATATACTCATTAGAATTGTTCCAACTTGCTTCTATCGCCCAATGCAAGATTTATTTAAAAAAAAAGAGCCTAAATTCCTTTTCTTCTTGTTGAAACCTAAAATTTATATTACTTTTGGCTACATCAATCAAACAATTAGTTGTAGACAAGAATGACCTTTCTAATATGATTGGAACATTGGGATCTTTCTATATCTAACTAAATTTAATGACAAGATTTTCTTTAATGCACTAAGGGTATCTTATCTTGCAATCAACCAATTTAAAAATAATTAAGGAAAGAATGACTTCACCTAGGCCTAGTGCGTACCTAGATCACACAAAGCTTTAGAAGATATACCTTCAATTGAGTTTGGGTCTCAAAGTTACCTAGGTCATTGCACTTTGGTGGCAGCTTCTCAATGGAAGCACTACATTGCTTATTGATAAGTATCCTAATATCTTCCTCTATCAACTTTTTGGGTTTTGAGGGAGGTGGAGAAATGCCTTGTGTTGGCTTCGGAGGTGGGGAGGAAGCAGCTATAATTTGTTCCAACTCAAATCAACCCAAGGGTGGAAGTGGTGGTTTATGCTCTATAAACTTTAATTTCTTTGGTTTCTTTCCTTTCTCCATAACGTTTACCTTTTCATAGATATCTACCCACTGAATAAAGAGGACATTACATTAAGCTCTAGATTTTTGCTTCGTCTTGTCTAATAAAACACATTGTAGCTGCTTTCAAATTAGCTTGGCCAATTGACCCACTTGCACTTCCAAGTTTTGCATGGTTGCTTGTGGATTTCTCAAGGAAGGCTCAACAACACTAAACCTAGTTTCAGAAGTTTGGATGAACTTTGGTTTGAGCTCCTCCAAATTGAGTTTCTTTTTTTGGATGGGTAGTGGGCAGAGCTGTAGAAATTTGAAAAGAGGTGGGTATCTGTGGTTGATCTATGAGAAATTTAGATTATTTCACCATTCGAAGTTGTAAGAATTACTATAAAGGTTGTTATGGGGTTTCGAAGCATTCTCGACTCAAATGGCCCTCACCACACAACTCACGTTGCACTACTGGTGCAGGTGTTGGACCAAGGGCAATGGTGCCAATTTTGTTGGTTAGTCACTCCACATGGTTAGCTAAAGCTGAAACAACAACAAAACGCTGAACGTAGGTTGCCATATTTGATTTAGCCCAAGAGGATTGCCATTGGAAGTTGTTCAAGGCCATCTCCTTTATAAGTTCATGGCCACCAGTTCCCGCAACAATCATTTGCTTCTGCAATAATTCACTCTATTATAGAAGGTTTGGACTTGCATCTAAGTTTGCAAACCATGATTTGGACACTTCATTAATAAATACTTAAACATCTTCCAAGTTTTATACAATGTTTACGAATTCATTTGACTAAACCCTAAAATATCACTACAAAGCTCAGTAGTTTTGGTTTGTGGAAAGTACTTCAAGATGAGCATTTCATCATCATGAGCACTCTATGCAGGTATTGGCCTTCTTGAAAATGATGTCAAGCATTGGTTAGCTATACTCCTTAATAAGAATGGAACTAACCTCAACTAGATAGAATCTTTACTAGCTCTATTGATCTTTAAAGCATAAAAAATTTCCAAGAACCTAGCTATCTGTGCATTTTGATCCTCAGTCAGGAGTCCACCAAATTGAACACATTCTTGGACCACCTGTATGACATTCAGCTAGATTTCAAAAGTGTTGGGATTGACAGGTGGTCTAACTATGCTTGACTCTATTCTAACAAGTAATGGTTTTGCATAGTTGGACATGGTCCAAACATCGATGTTTTTCCTCCATATGAAACACCTACAAGATGAGGTAATAAAAACTAGCAATAAAATGAAAAACAAAATTAAAAGGAAGAATAAAATGCAAGGGAAAGTACAAATGACTAGATTAATAAAAATAAATTTTCCAAGTATCATAACCCTCTACCTGAAAATCATGCCAAAAACTAGGCAGTTTCCCAACCTATCTATAAAATGTAACTAGAAGGAACTAAAGGCAAGTGTACCTATCACTCCATAGCATAGAGGTGGCAAGTATCAAGGTTGTATCCTCAAGTCTTTGTGAGTACTATTACTCCCCATCTTACTATTTTATAAAAGGAAAATTCAAAGAGATGTTGTCTAAAACTAACTACTAACTAAAGAAACTAAAACAACTTATATAAGTATGCAATTGAAAGTAATCAAGACGGCAACATGAAAAATCAATTGGTGTACCAGATGGCCTGAGCTCTTTCTAGTGTTAAAGGAAAACATGTTATGCTTGCTAGGGGGCTCACTTTTAGCAGCAAAGGCCTGAAAAGCAATCAGAAAATAAGGCAAAAGGGGATTCTAGATGTGCTTATAAGTGGGGAACCTCTAACGCTCAAGTCAGGTGCATGGTATAAAAAGGAGAGTATGTGTTACCACTCTAAGTATTTAAATACAGTGGTCAATTTTAGTGAGCTCAAGCCCCAAGCAATCCATGTCCTGTAGGACAAGCAGAACATGTACACTAGGTTTACCCAAGTGGTCCTCTTGGTCATTATGCAAAGATGTGTATATTGGTCCAACCATCACACACATATTCACATACAATTTCATCTAGAAGTAATGATGACAATGAAATTCTTTATTCCTGGGCAATATGAAATTTGAGTAAAATCCCCAAGTGCATGTACAATCATATGCACACATGATGCTTTTGGTGCGCATCTTTTTTTTCCAAACTTTTACATCGTGTCCAACTCAAATTCTATCCATGTTCTCCTATGCCATAAAGGTTTTAAACCCTTTAATACCCTCATACCTTCATAGGGAAATAGGTTTGAGACATTAAATCCATCTAAGTTTACAGTTATGGATCTTACACTTAACCAGTTAAAAATGACCATATAAACAGTGCTCAGAAAAATCATCCAATTTTGACAGCCTATAAATCCAGCTACAGGCCACCAAATCTAGTGATTCAAAAGCCAAGTTATTCCTCTTGAATTTTTCTAAAGGTGGTAAAAATCTCATAGCCAAATTCTTTATGTACAGAAGGTTATGGCAGCTGGAGTACAGGGTACCAAATTTTAGCCACTATTGACCATTATGCCCATACAAAATTTCATATTATTCATACACTTCATTTCCAGGTGCAAAACCCACTTGGTAGTGTCAATATATGTCTTACACACATGGGAAAACTATTCCCATGAATTTAGATTCCTTCTAACCATCATTCATAAAAATGCAATCAAAACACCCCATAAACACCATATGGGCAGCATTGTATACACACCTCAAACCACACTCCATTGATCCATATATCCTTCTCACACGACACATACAACATACCCAGATCATTTACATGCATTGATGCACAACATACATGACAATAACTTAGTGAATACGTACACTAAGCTTCTTGGAGACCTTCAAAAGCACTAAGCACTCCAGAAACTTGAAGGGACCAGCTGCTGCGTGAGGAAAAAAGTATCATTACTAAAAATAGCTAATGTACCCAAAAAATCATGAAAATTTACATTTTACAACTAAACATATGGGAGTTAATATACTTGAAATTTCACATAGAAATTCACACAAAAGCTATTATTTTGAATGCTCTCTTTTAGGTGATCTTGAAATGGATAGAAATGGGGTAAGTCTCTTTGAAGAAACTTAGTAAGGGCTTATCATTAGAAAATTGAATTCTCAGCAACATAAATAAAATCCAGAGACATAAAGACACAAAAAAAATCACATATACAAAAATATAGCCAGCCAAATGCACAAACAAACAGAACACAATCAAATGCAATGCTGGCAGCAATTCATCATTAGGGTTAGTCCATAAACAATCAAATAAAAAATATGTAATCACTATGGCAGCCCTCATGAAGATAATACTTGGTATTATGAGGTTAATTTGTCTTATTTAGTAATAAATTGGGCACTAGAAACCCCTATAAACACTGCCATCTTATTGCATGAAAAACAGTAAGGCTGGAACCCTTTTCATGCACTCCCCCTTAACCCATACTTGGTTCCTTGAGCTTTTTCCTCTCTTCCAAGCATGGTCATAGCTTCACAGATGCTTGATGATCATCTTAAGAAAGTAAACAACCATGAAACATGAAGATAAAATCCTTACCTAAGCTGTGAAGGCTGAAATCTTCAAGAGATACACAATAAACCCGAAAACTAGGGTTTTCCTCTTTCTTGTTACATCCGATTGCCTTCCTTTGTGATTTCTTGGGAGATTGAGCTATGGTGGCTATGGAAGCTTATGGAGGAGCTAATGAACAGGTTGTGCCTTGTGGGGGATGAAAATGGGCAAGAAATGGCAAGAAATCAAGATAGTTTACTTGACTTGATTTGTTTAACCTTAACCCTCACTTAGGTCACTATAAGTATATCTTAAGCAAAGACTTTTTGGCTAATCTTTAGCCCACATTTTTTACATTAGAACCTGGAAATAAAAGGCTGGGATAATGCTAGAAATGACCACCTTTGACTCTTTTCAAAAATCATTCCATCCTTAAGTTATTTTTGTGAACAATTGTACACCTAGTTGTCCTAGGTTCTTGAATAACGGCTTTTCTTTCCTTTATGCAGTTCAACCTCAAAAAATTGTTTTCATACAATTCAAATCCTTCCAAATCTCTCTTTATAGTTGTACAATTGAGTACCCGAGTCTTGAAATCTTGCAATAAGACCCATAGATCTCTTGTAAAACAAGCAATCCTTTAGGGCTTCCTTTAGTACCAAGTAACCATTGTAATCTTTTAGGGAGGTGTAGATTATTAACTTTACCCCTCAAATTTCATTCACTATGGTGAAAATTATGCTACATAATATTTTATAACCATTATGCCTTTATACTATAATTTTCCCATTTGTTGAGGTGGTAACAGTATGCAAGAGCAAGGAAGGTTCACTTACCTCTAGCATGTGGCATTCACATTTTTATATGAAGTTTCAAATGTAGGAGTGTCCATGTAATACCTTAGATCAGCCAACCACGTGTCTAGCTAAATTTAGAGCTGGGGGCTTGCTTTCTCAACTAATCACTACAACCAGTTGTTCTGACAATAGTAGGGGTAGTTCACATGCCTTCTATAGTATGACAATCCTAGTCCTAATGGGGCTCCAGGAGGCTCCTTAGGGTTATCAAGCTGATATTACCTTACATCACTGAAGGGAGTCATGTAAGTTAAGGGAAGACTTTGGCAAATGCCTTCTTCAATGGTCTATTATCTTACTTGGCCCAACGAATGCTAGCTACTCTGATGTACAACTTTGGCATCCCATGTAACCTATCTTGGTGGGTTTTGAGGACTTAGCTCATCACTTTGAAGGTTCCTAAATGCTCTTGCCCATATTATGGCACTTCGGGCTCAGTTTCCTTGTACAAAGATGATATTTATCTCTAAATCATGTTCACTTCTGCCCATATTCATGAAATTTGAGCTTCCTAAAGTGGTTGTTACATGTTATCAGCTAGATAAAGCTATTTGATGTTTGGTATTCCCTTAGGTGTCTATTACATCTATTTAGTCTTGATGAAGTGACGTTATTCTTTCTCACACTTTGTTAGTTTCTTCATGATGCAAGCATGCCTTCATATCTGGTACCTAGGTAGAGGTTTTGCCACATCAAATGCATTAATTCATCATAGAGGTATTTTAGCCATTGCATGTGTTACTTTCAATGGATCTTTTGGGTTAGCCCCTTTAGTACTTTGTATACCCTTCCACTACTGTGAGATCCTCACATCTTCATTCTTCTCTTATTTACTCTCATTTGGTGTTGAGTTTTCTCTTTTGCTTTACTCCTTTAAGTGAGTTCTTAGGCAATGGTTTTTCTTTTTGTCATCCATTTCATGGTGTTCTAGTGAAGTCGATCAACATTTAGTAGTAGATCTCTATGAGTTAGATACCTTTCCTTCCTTTTTTTGCCTTCATCCTCTTGGTTAAAGTAGCTATGAAGACACTGGGCAACAACTGGGTTTCTTTTAATTATCATCTGGGCTACACCATTTTGAAGAAAATGGAAAAGCAATGAAAGAAGTATTCCCTTTCATCCACTGCCCAAGTACGGCTTCTAAAGAAGGATAAATTAGTTATTAGGCTCCACCAGGGGAAATTACCATGTTCAAGACCCTACTAAAGGTTTGGCTTTGATATCACCCTCTTCCTGTCATTAAGTACATTTGCTGGTTTCATGGAAGAGCGGTGAACTAGCTCCTTTCGAATATGTTTGCCCATTTCAATGCCTACCTATGCATGTGCAAAATCCTCTATGTAGAGCCCCACTTCCTCATTTTATAGTTTTATAAGCCTCAGGCTCAATCGAAGGAATCATTACACTTCATGCTTTCTTGAGGTACTGGGAGCAAGAATTAGACCTTTTGTTTTGGCACTAAAGATGGATGGTGTAACTTGCAGAGGGAATACTTCTTCACATCAGTGCCATAGTCTTGGGGGATATTGGCCAAGTGGTGCGTTGGGCCTTTGGAGATGGACATAGAGGATCCTTTGATCTTTCTCGATGAGAAGCAGAAAGTGTGCTACCAGGAGTTTGATACAAAGATCAAGTTTATGGCTGATTGGGGTAAAACAAAGGAAGGGTAGGAGCCTTATTTGTTTACCATCAAGTGGGATATAAAGACAAATGTGGGAACTCAAGGTCTCTAGAGTCCGCCTATCTGATCAAGAATTGCCTTCTTTAGCGTCAGCAAAGGAAAACCATTCTTGGTCCAACTAGTTTAGTGGGGCCTTAGCTGTTAGGTTTTCATTTCCTATATGCTTCTTTCCTTATTTTTGTTACTTCGTCCAAGTACTTACACTGATGCTTTGTAGGATCCTAACCTAACCAAGTATGCTAAAAAATAATTTATGTTCCCAGAAAATAGGAGGCTGGAAAAATAAATCCATAATGAGATGGACAATGATGTCTTGATCCCTACACCCCCCAGAGCCCCCAAATAATTGCTACACGTTTTAGCGTGAAAGAAGAGGATTCCATTGCCCCCTCTTTTGGTAAGGTCAAATAAGTATAAGAAAAATAAGGAAAAGGGTAAGGAGGCAGCTATTCCTCCTACTGAAGTTTTGGAGGACTCCAATGCTAAGGTGGCGCTCCTTCACATCAAAGGTCGTCTTCTAGGTTCAGCCCCCCAATTCCCTATTTCTTTTGGTCATTTTGATATTTTTTTTTGTTAATAGAGAATTCGCTAGGGACTGACACTATAATTGAACTTTGGCGTGATTGTCTAGGGAAAAATTTAGATCCAAGTTGCGTCACCGATTAAAAGGATCATCGAAAAGCCAAGAATGCCTATCTTCCCTAAGGAGTTGTGCTGAAGCCACCCACCTGGAACATATTGGAGGACATGTCCATCTGTAACTATAATGTTCTGGGGAAGATGATCACTTAGCTTTACCGTGGGGTCACTAATAATGCCATATCCCGAGAGCTTATTGAGATGCTCCTAAATGAGGAAATGATCACCTCAGCATTCAAGGACTAAGCCTCCAAAGTAATAGTCTTCCTCCCTTTATCTCTGTTGGCCTTAGGCTATTTTTCTCATTTTTTCCTAGCTACTTTCTTGCTCTTTTTGTTGTTCTTTGTCATTTCTAGGTACTATCATGACTTTTTCATGAAGCACACTAGTAGCTGGAGTCATGCAAAAAAGGACTTCATGAATGCCAAGAGTGCCCTCACTAAAAAGGCTGTGAAATTTGGTGAGTTGAAAGGCCTGGGGATGAAAAAGCTTAAGAGTTTGAAGGAGCATGTCACCTAGGAGATAAAGACCTTCTCTGAGGGGGCTAAGGCCAAGGTGGAGGATCTTGGGTAGTAGTTCATGTTTTTGTCCTTGGATCGAGATTAGCTCAAATATAACCATGAGGACTTTGATAAAAAAAATTAAAAAATCTTCAAAAGATAAAAAGGACCTTAAGCGCGACCTTCAGACAGCAAAGAAAAGGATCAAAGAGTTAAAGGGGGAAAGAAAAGAATGTACAAAGAGCTCCAAAATGATAACCAACATCGTTGTTAGTGGCCTGCGGGGTGGTTTCTGCATAGGAATACACTAGGTCCGGGGGCAGCATCCCTAACTTGACTTACCCTTCCTCAATGCCTTTCGAAGGCCAATCTTCATATGGTCTAAGGATAATTATCTGGCTAAGCCCGATGGTCTCCCACTTACCGAGGGCAAATATGAAAATGCCAAGGGTGAAGAAGAAGATGAGGAGGAGGAGGAAGAAAAGGAAGAAGATGATGCCAGTGATCCAAATCAGGAGACTTGAAGCTCCTTAGTATAGTTTCCATCTTTTTTATCCCTTGTATCCTTCTAGCCTTGGCCACTTCCAATGATACATCTAAGTTTTGTTTTGCATCACCATTTAGGCTTTGCCTTACTTAACATCTTTTTGTGCTCTTTTTTGGACACTTTCGGCATTAATTTAGTCACTTTGACTTCTTTTGGATCCTTAATATTTTCCTACTTTATCCTTATTTTTTGTTGTGTACCTTAACTTCAGTGTTCTTTTACTTAGCAATTCTAAGTTTTTTTTTTCTACACTTCTTCATGCTCATTCACTTTCCAAACACTGCAGTTTTTAGGCTAAAATTTTAATTTTTAGTATTGAATTCGCATGTTAGTCTTTTGATTGAAGGTTTTGGTTTAAATTGCTTGAGTACTTTAAGGGAAACTAGCCTATTTTCTCTCGTTAGTTTTGCCTAGTTATCAACCTCTCATTTGAGAATTTGATCATAGTGAAATTTATATGTGTTTAGAGTTTTTCCTTTTCAGAAAGGATAGTTTTTTTTTTCATCTACTTTTGTTAGTACATTAGTCATTAGGACCTTTTCATTTAGAATTTTCCATTTTCATCGTGGGGAGCAAGAATTACTTTAGTTGGTTTATGTACAGTACTTTTCCAAGCAATTAGCATGCCAAGTATTCTTCAAGTCCATTCCGAAGATATCTCCAATTTTGAATTCTTCGGGTCTAACATCTTTGCTAACAAAGTATAGTCATTCCCAATTTCACTAATGTACCCCACATCCGGCCTTTTGAGGTTCCACATTGGTTTTCTAAAGTACCATATACCCTTCCTTGATTCCTTTTGGCTTTACTTTCTTTAGTTAGTGGTGGTCACCACTGGTCACCACTCTTTGTGGGAAACCCCTTCTTCAAAGCTTTGTGTCTTCTTGATGTTCCACTACCAAATCAAGCTTTACCCTCAAGCCTATCTCATTCATCTCCAGATCAAAAACTGGCACCTTATGAGATGGATGTGCCACCTTAACAAGAACTAGTGCTTCCTCAGGGTTGTACGATAACTCCATAATAAGCTCAGTAACTCCCTAGACATTTTGCTTTGGCCTTGTCTGGCATCTTCTTCAAACCATCCTTTAACATTTGGTTTGACAGTTTGACTTGACCATTTCTTTGGGAATGCATTACTAGTGAAAAATGGATATTGATTCCATATTCAGTAGCAAAGTCATGGAACCTTTTGTCATTAAAATGTGTTCCATTCTTAGCTACTAATACTCCTAGACATTTAAATTTCTAGATAACTCTTTTCTATAAAATTTTTTAGACTTCTTTGGCCGATATGATCACTTATGTTTCGACCATTATCCATTTTTTGAAGCAGTCTATTGTTACTATGTAGTACTTGATCCTGCATGGGGCAGTGAGGAGTAGACTGATGAGGTCTATTCTCAACACAGTGAATGGGCAAGGGTAGTTTGCTGACATTACAACTTTGGAAGGAACCCTTTGTATAGACGTATGCCTCTGGCATTTGTCATAATGCTTGAGGAGCTTTTCTGCATCCTGCCTTAACGTGGGCCAGAAGTACCTTTATCAAAGCATTACACTAGGTAGGACACCAGTGCCAATGTAGGATCCATATCTCCATTTCTACACTTCATTCATGATCAATTCCATGTCCTATTCGACCATGCATTTCTGTAAAGGACTAGAATACCCATGTTTCTTCAATTCTTTGTTGATAAGGAAGTACCTCCCGCTTCTTTTTCTAACCATGGCTACCTCTTATGGGTTTTAGAGCAACTTCCCTTAGGCCAAATAATTCCAAAATGAGGCCCTCCATATTTTTCTATGTTCAGCAAACACAATGCATTAATACTTAAGGTTTCCTATACCTCCATGTATTCAGTGGATTCTTCCACAGTAGCTTCTTTAGCATTCTTTTGTGTTGGTACTTTCTTAATGTGCAATTTTTAAAATTTTTCCATCATTTTTTTCATGAGCAAAATTTTTTCTAGGTATCGGCTCCCTAGCCACATACTCCTTACTTATTTACAAAACCAAAAGCTAAAAGTCATTGCAAGCTTGGAAGGACCTTATGCAAACATTTTTGGCAAGCTCTAGGCTTACTATGAAAGCCTTGTTGGTCACCTATAATCCAAATGAAATAGAGTTAGAAGTCTTCATTCCTTTGTGTCTCGATATAATGATGCTTGCACCCTAATGATCTACTCTTGACCACTTCGGCTCTTCAATGTCTATCAGGAAGATTTTTTTTTCTGCCTCTAGGGGGCCAATTTGGCTATCAAATCTACCAAGGCTGGTCCTTTGATCACCTTTCTTGGCTCATAAGTTTTGTCGACCGAGCTCAGTACACCATTTAGACAATCACCCCAAGTGGTCAACTTACTCCATGACATCTCTTAAAAGTAAGCTGCTTCAAATGGCGATAGGGTGCCCTTGAAAGTAATGATGAAGTTACTGCCCAGCCAATACCAATGCTTAAACCATCTTTTATAATACTGGGTTGTTTAACTTGGCACCATGTAGTGATTTACTCACATAATATATTGCCCACCATTGCCCAATTACCTCTTCACATACAAAAAGTAAACTTACAACTTTTTCACTTTCAGCAAAATAGAGTATGAGAGCTTCTTCCTTCTTCGGCTATTGTAGTGTAGGTAGTTTGGCTAAGTATGATTTTAGTTTCTCCTATGCCTCTTGACATTACTCATTCTAACAAGATTGGCCATAATGTTCCCATGTACTTTTTTTGTTAGGATCTTGAAAAAGAGCCTACGTCAGTCATCAGATTGAGATATAAAGTGACTAACTGCCATAATTCTCCTTGTAAGCCATTGCACATCATGGATTGATCATGGGGTCCTCGGTTAAAGTAGAGCTTTAATATTTTCCTAATTCATGTCAATTCCTTATTCAAAAACCATGAAGTTGGGGAACTTCTCTACCTTAACATACAACACACATTTTTCTGGGTTCAGGCATATGCAGAACATTCATAGTTGTAGAAAGTTTCGCATAGATCTTCAATGTGACCTGAAGCATCCCAACTTTTGATCATCATGATGTCGTATTCACTTCCATAATCTTTCCAATATGCTCTATGAATGCCTTAACCATTAAACACTGGTACATTGCTCTTTCGTTCTTCAGGCCGAAAGTAGTTCTCACATTGTAGAAGGTTCCTTCATCAGTGATAACTAAATTTTTTTCTTTATCGGCCGAGTTCATCCGAATATGATGGTATCCACTAAAGGCATCAAAAAAATTTAGGATATGCTATTTAGCAGTGGAGACTACTAGTTGAATGATCAATGGTAAAGGATATGATTCCATCAGGCATGCATCATTGATGTTTGTGAAATCTATGCACAATAAAATTTTATCGCTTCCTTCTTTTGTGTTGATCACCACATTGCTCAACCAATCTGGGTATTCAATTTCCGTTATTACTTTTACCTCTAGGAGTCATTAAACTTCTTGTTTAACAAAAGCTCCCATATTTAGGCTGAGGTTACACTTATTTTGGCATATTGGTTTTGCTTCGGGATTGACATGCAATCCATGTTGGATGATGTCCAGATGGATTATATGCATATCCCTTAATGATTAAGTGAAAACATCTTTATTTCATGTTAAAAAAAGCCACAAGTTTGGCCTCTCTTTCATCAAGCATATATTTCCTGATTTTAGCACATTGGCCTTAATGAGCTTCAGGCTTTTAGTTTCTACATCCATTTCTTTAACTCCAAAATCTCCAATAATATCTTAGGAGTCATCTGAGATTGGGCCAGTTGATGCATGGAGATGCCTCTTCGACAAGGCTGGGCGGGCTTTTGTGAAGACATTCCTAAACTTGGCCTAATCAGTGAAGATGATTTTTTCTCCCTTTCTTGCCTCAAATTAGATTTTTTATGTCAGGCCTAATGTGAAGGCTTCCTTGAGTATGCCTACCCACTATAGCATTATAGGGTGTAGGGACATTGATGGCAATGAACCTTGCCATCATAGGGGCATAAATTTTCTCATCAGTTGATATGGCATTTCCATTCAACATGATTTGTAGGTCAACAATTTTGAGTATAGGTAACTCATCTGGTCTTGCCCCATAGGTGGGGTGGGCATCAGCTTTAACTTTTCAACTAATATACCCAACTTCAGCTGTACATGTTGATGCCCAGTGGCATCTTCATTGTATGACATGCTAATTTACTATTCGAGCTATAATTAGAAGTTGGTCATCATGGGGAAACTTGATGGCGGACCCATTGAGCATGGTCAACTTATTTTTAGCCTTGCAAAAGTTGAGGGTAGTTATTTCCTGACCTTTTCTCTTCCATTCTACAGAAGGAAGACTAGTGGTAATAGTCTATATGACCATGGTAGGAGGAGGTGGTTGTATTTAGGACTCTTGTTGTTCCTTTAGTGATCAGAATCACAATCTTTTTCATCATACCATGGGTTCTCATTTCTCGCACCATTATTTGGGAAAGGGAACTTAAGGTATCTCTTTAGCTGACCTGTTTAACAATGGCCTCAATGTACTCCTTCAACAGATGACAATCTTCAATATCATGCCTATGATCATGATGGTACTTGATATGAGCACGGAAGGCACAACCAAGGATGGCAATGGCTCATTGAAGAAAACTAGTGGACCAATGACAAGAAAGAATGCTAAGGAGGTCACTAGTGCACTTCAAGATTTGGTCTCAAGCTACTTCATGGAGAATGGACTTGGAATTTCACAAGAATCTATTGGAATATTCAAGACCTCATGTGTAGATGTTTTCAAAGATTGGAATTCAATTATAGAGTGCCTAGACAAGTCAAAGAACAAGGAACACCAAGGGCACCCATCAAGTGCACCTTTAGAGCCCCCTTGAAGTGTTCTTGAGCCATTTTCTTCCATAAGCTAAATCTTTGAGCCCTGAAGTTGCAAGACCTCTTTGAAACATGTAGGAGGAGGTTTCAAGTAAATGGAACTCAATCATTTAAGCTGGACGTTAAAGATATAAGCAAAAACCCTAAAGAGCCCTTAAGTGCACCCAAGAAGACCATTTTGGGGTTTTTAGGGTCAATCTTGTGTTCTAACATATTTTATTTTATTTTTATGTTTATTTACATTATTTAGGATGTTATTAGGGCCATGGAAGTGATTTAGGTCATATAGGGTAAGATGAATTTTCTGCACACATTAAACATGTCCAAATCAGGTGTTTGAGTCCTAGTTTGACTAGGTTTTCTTAACTCCTTTGAACTTAGGGTTTGGCTGAAAATCTTGGCTTGCTTTTTGTCCTAGTTTTACCCTATAAATAGGCATATATTCTGGGTGAAAAATATATCTTTTTACAAAAATAATATTGTTATTTTGAAAGGAAATTCTCTTTGGTTCTTTAAAGACTACCTAGGTGCACAAGTTGCTTGTGTTCTTGGTTTTTTTATATCTTATTTCTAATCATGAATTGATTAAGGGTGAGGGTTTACAATCCAGTCTCTTTAATATCTTGTGGACCTTAAAAAAAATCTTGGGTGCATTTCATGGCCTTTATACCATTAAGGTTCACATCAGTATTGACAATATTTCTTTATCTTCTTTTTGTTTTTTACAGACAATGATTTTGGCCTTTATACTATTTCTTGTTTCTCAAGAGCCACATGGGTGTTGGCCATTAAGGTATTTAAGGGAGTAAAGGTAAGAAACATTTTCTTCCCTTAATTCTTATGAGGTTGCTAACTTTAACTAGCCTTACTCTAAGGTAGGCATAGGGGAGCAAACTCAGCCTTCTCGAGCTCCACTTTCTCATCATTGGTGATCATCTCTTCAGTGATGACATACTATTCAGTCAACTCATACAGCTCTCTAGCAGTGGTTAGCATTGCCTTTGAGAGTTCAAATGCCAAGTTTGAGCATTTTTTAAGTCCTCTGGTGAGAGCTAGGATTTAGACATCAGGAGATTGGTTGATGACCTTTAAAGCTTCATGGTTAAACTAGTTGACATAATCTCTGAGGGACTCATTCTTCCTTTGAGTTATGCTGAATAGTTGAGCAAGTTTTTCTGTCGAAGGGTGACTTTCAATGAACTAGTGTATGAAAATAATGGATAACTCTTAAAAGGATGAAATAGAACAACGGGTGATAGAGTTGTACCAAGCAGTTACTGAACTGAAGAAAGTTACCTCGAAGCATTTGCTTAACATAGGCTTATCTACCCTACTCAACACAATGATTTTTCAGTACATGAAGAGATGTGCCTCGAGATCTGATGTTCCATTGTATGAGTCCAATCACAGAATCTTAAAGTTCTAAGAAGGAGAAGCATCCATGATTCTTGGTACAAATGGGGCTTCATCTCTAGTTAGAACTTCATATAAGAATGACCAAACAAGCTTTCAAGTCATCTATTCCATCCTCTCCAAAAGCTTCTTCATAAAGGAACTAGATGTACTTTCTTCCCACTGATGATGGGAATGATTTTTCTAGCATACGGACTTGTGCTCGGAAAGCATTGCCTCCTTTTCCATGTGGTCACTTTTCTATCCATGAAGTGGCAATACTTCAAATAGTGACTTATCCTTGCGCTTTGTTTTTAAGTCTGGGAGGAACTGTTTGCCAGATTGATAGATTTGTTCTGGGAGGTATCCCTTGCAACAGGTTTTTATGGAATACACTGGTCAAAGTGTCGCATGATTTCAGTGACAATATTGTGTTATCACTCTTAGTACTCAAATATAGTAACATATTTAGTGTGCCAAGTCACAGGAGCTGTGCATGTTCTACAGGCCAAGCAGAACAACGTTCACTTTGTTACGTAACTGACCCTTTTGATCTTTATACAAATACATATATACTGCTACAACCATCAGACACAGTTTCACATAAAATTTCATTTGGAAGAAATGATGGCAATCAAATTCTTTATTCCTGGCCAAAATGAAAATTGAGTAAAATCCCCAAGTGCATGTACAATCATATCCACACTTGGTGCTATTGGTGCCCATTTTAAATGATTTAAGGGTCAAACCCATCCTATTTCATTTTTCATCCATGTCCCCATACATTTTTATGATACCAAACCCTTCATTGCACTTAACCAAACACAAGGAAATATATTTGAAGTGAAAACTCCATCTAGAGATCAAGTTATGAATTTTTCTAGCCATTAGAACACCATGACCAATTGAAGAATAAACAACCCACTTTTCCAGACTATAACTCTAGCTACAGGGCACAAAATCTAGTGATTCAAAAGCCAAATTCATCATTTTGAAGTGTTCTAAGTGTGGTCAAAATTTAAAATCCAAAATCATTATGTACAGTAAGTTATGGTGGTTGAAGTACAAGGCACCAAATCTGTGCAACTAATGACCATAATGCCCATACAAAAGTTCATAAAATTCATACACTTCATTTCCAAGCACAACGCCAAGATGGGTAGTTCCATGCATGTCTTAGATATATGGGGAAACCATTCTCCTTGATTTTAGGATCATTCAATATACCTCAAATCAAAGTCACAACAAACAATCCATAAGTCACACTATGGATAGAACTTGAGAGTATTCACAAAATCAAGCTCAAACAATACTTCCAAGATCCAAACAACATTCATACAACATTCATAACATGATTACATGCATTTATGTACAACATATAGGCCCTATCTCAATTGGGTACATAAACTAAACTTTATCGAGAACTTTGACACAAAGTGCACTCCCGAACCGCAAGTGGTTAGCTACTGCATAGGACAAAAAGTACCATAACTAAAAATAGTTATTTTACTCCAAAAATCATGAAAATTTCCATTTAAATACTAAACATCTGGACGTTTGTATGTCTAAAATTTTCCAGAAAAAACCAATCTCGAACTATCATTTTGAGTGATTCTTTTCAGAGGCTCCAGCAATTTACACAAAGGGGGTAAGTTTCTTGAATGAAACTTTGTAAGGGCTTATCAATAAAATCTTCAAACTCTAGGCATATACCCAAAATCGAAAGACACTAAAACACAAAAATACAGTACAAATACACAAGCACAGGCATCCAAATGTAGAAACAACACAACAACAAACAAATGAAATGCTAGCAGCAATAAACACTTTAAAGTTACTTCATATTTCATTAAATAAACATTGAATTAACACTATAGAAGCCATCCTTAAGCTAGTGTGTGGTCTTAGGAGGTTAATTAATCTTATTTAGTACTAACTTGGTGATGCAAACCCCTTTGGTATAATGACCAAGAAACACGCCCAAGATGTTTTTCAAGCTTCACAACATATCAAAGAGACTGGATTTAAACCCCCACCCCTAATCAACTTATGATTAGAAACAAGAAGTATAAGAAAACCAAGAACACAAGCAACTTGCACACCAACATAGTCCTAAAAAAAAAAAAGAATTTCTCTTCAAGGTTGCGATATTATTTTGTATAAAGGGTGTGTTTCACAACTAGAATATGTGCATATTTATAGCCCTAAACTAGGGTAAACTCAGAAAAATTCATAGCTGAAGTCACATAGCAAACCTAGGTACAAAATACTTAAGAAAGCCTAGTCAAACTAGGACTCCTACACCCTTTTAACACATGTTTAGGGTGTGCAGCGTATGCCACTTATCCTATGTGGCTTGAATCAATTCCATAGACTAAATAACATCCTAAATAATGAACATAATCATTAAAATAAATAAAATAAAATGAAAATACAAGTTTGGCCCTAAAAGCTCCAAAATGTCTTCTTAGGTGCACTTATGGGCTCTTTAGGGTTTTGGTTGTATCTTCAAATCCAAGCATGAATATTTGAGTTCCATTGGTGTGATTCTTCCTCTTAGATGTTGGAAAGAGGTCTTGAAAGGTTAGAGCTCAGGGATCCAACTTGTAGACAAAAACGGCCTTGAAACACTTCAAGGAGGCTCCAACGGTGCACTTGGGGGGTGCCCTTGGGGTTCCTTGTCTTGGGATTTGTCTAAGCACTCTAGAATTTAGTACAAGCTTGGCCATCATCTCCATATGATGTCTTGAAAGTTCCAGTAGCTCCATGTGAAAATCCATGTCCATCCTCCATGAGGAAACTTGAGACAAAGGCTTGAAGTGCACTAGTGAGCTCCTTACCTTTCTTCCTTGTCATTGGTCCACTAGATATCTTCAAGGGGTCCTTGCCACCCTTCATTATTCATTACTTGATCATAACAACTCCCCTCTCCTTAGAAGGATTCATCCATGAATCTTCATGTTCAAACAAAGACAAATCAGAAACATTGAATGTGGCACTCACATTGTACTCACCTAGCAAGTCTAGCATGTATGCATTGTCATTGATCTTCTTAATCACTTGCAATGGACCATCTCCTCTTGGGTGAAAATTAGTCTTTCTTGTATTTAGAAATCTCCCCTTCCTCATGTGCAACCAAACCCAATCTCCAGGCTCAAAAACAACTCTCCTTCGGTCTTGGTCAGCTGTTTTAGCAACTTGTTGATTTTTGTGCTCAATTTGTTGCTTAACCTTTTCATGCAACCTCTTCATGCTCTCAGCCCTTTTACTACCATCCAAACTAGAAACCTCATGAGTAGGTAATGTTAAAAGATCTAATGGTGTTAAAGGATTAAAACCATACACAATCTCAAAAGGTGAAAATCCAGTAGTAGAATGCATGGTCCTATTGTAGGCGAACTCTACATGAGGCAAACAATCTTCCCAGGATTTCAAGTTCTTACCAATGACAGCTCCAAGCATAGAGCCTAAGGTTCTATTGGTTACCTTAGTTTGCATATCAGTTTTTTGGTGGCAAGAAGTAGAAAACAAAAGCTTAGTACCAAGCTTTCCCCATAAAGTCCTCCAAAAGTGGCTTAAGAACTTAGAGTCCCTATCAGAAACAATGGTTCTTGGAACTCCATGAAGTCTAACAACATCTGCAAAAAACAACTTAGCCACATGTATAGCTTCATTAGTCTTATTACATGGAATAAAATTAGCCATTTTAGAAAACCTATCATCTACAAAAAAGATTAGGTCTCTATTTCCTTTAGTTCTAAGCAATCCAACAATAAAATCTATTGAAATATCAATGCATGGATGAGTAGGTGTAGGAGTGGTGTGTATAAGCCTTGTGAAGTGTGAGTCAACTTAGCCTTCCTACATGCTATACATTGATCACAAACCTTCCTTACATCCTTTACCATATTCGGCCAATGATAGTGTTCATTTAAAGTATGCAAGGTTTTGGCTAGTCCAAAGTGTCCCATAAGTCCTCCAAAATTAGCTTCCTTTATGAATAGTTCCTTAAAGATGTCTTGGGAATACACAACCTATTTTCCTTGAAAGGAAACCCATTAACTTGATAGAACTTTTCAAAAGCAAATTTAGAACACTTAGCATAAGTTTCACCAAAATCATGATCAGATGCATACAACTCCTTCAAGCGCTCAAAACCCAACGCTTTAGCATCCAAAGCAAAGAGTAAAGCATACCTCCTAGAAAGTGCATCTGCCACTACATTATCCTTACCTTACTTGTATTTGAAAACATATAGGAATGACTAAATGAATTTTACCCACTTAGCATGCCTTTTATTCAACTTACCTTGCCCATTAAGAAACTTAAGGGCTTGATGGTCAGTATGAATGAAAAACTCCCTCGGCCAAAGATAATGTTGCCAAGTTTCCAAAGCTTTTACCAAAGGATAAAGATCCTTGTCATAAATGGGATTGTTCAAAGTTGCATGATTTAACTTCTCACTAAAGTATGCAATGGGACAGCCTCCTTGCATCAACATAGCTCCAATGCCTATACCTGAAGCATCACATTCAACCTCAAAAGTATTAGCAAAGTTAGGCAAAGCTAGAAGTAGTGCATTACATAACCTTTTCTTTAGTAACCCGAAAGCCTCTGCTTGAGCTTTCCACCACTTAAATCCTACATTCTTCTTGATAACTTCAGTTAGAGGTGCAGCAATGGAAGAAAAATTCCTTACAAACATCCTATAGAAGCTAGCTAACCCATGGAATGATCTTATGTCAGTGATAGAAGTTGGGGTCAACCATACTTGTATGGCCCTTACCTTCTCTTGATGCACCTAAATTCCTTGGGAACTCACAACAAAACCAAGGAAAACAATTTTGTCAACACAAAAAGAGCACTTCTTTAAGTTAGCATACAACTTTTGCTCTCTCAAAGTGATTAGTACTTGTGTGAGGTGTCCAACATGGTCTTCTAGGTTCTTGCTATATACAAAAATATCATCAAAGTAAACAACAACAAACCTACCAATGAAGTCATGCAAGCCATGATTCGTAAGTCTCATGAAAGTACTAGGAGCATTAGTTAACCCAAACGGCATGACTAACCATTCATAAAGTCTAAATTTTGTTTTGAAAGTAGTTTTTTATTCATCCCCTTCCCTCATCCTAATTTGATCATACCCACTTTTCAAATCAACTTTTGAGAACAAAGTAGAACCATACAACTCATCAAGCATGTCATCAATTTTAGGGATAGGATGTCTATACTTTGCAGTGATTTTGTTAACTAGCGTACAATCCATGCACATATGCCATGTGTTGGGTTTCAGGAGCCAAATAGCACAGCGAAATTTAACCGAAACCCTCCAGGATCCAAGTGAAACGGGGTAAACCGGGTGTTCAAAAATTTTCATACCTAATTTTCGGTTGAGAACACTCACTCAACTGTAGAGTCGAATCACAAAACCTAAACAGTTGATGTGTTCAAGCTCTCTATGGTATCCACACGAGCCTCCCGGGATCACCACGCTTCCACCACGTCCTGGCAGATGCGTTTCTCTTGCGCTCACAGTGCTAGCTTACATCCTCCAAGGAATTGCAGGAGAAGAGTGCAGCTGTCCTTTTGGGAGGCTAGGGCAGGAAGCTACGAATTTCTCATGAAAAGTTGTATTTATAGTGAGACTCAACTTCTAGGCCCAATGGGTTTCAAAGCCCTAATCCAATTAGGCTTTAATTTCGGGCGTAATAATGGCTCAACTATGGGGCCCATTATTAATATGAAATTATTGTGAAACCAAAACCCAAATGATTAGCCCATGCACTCTAATGATCCAAATAGCTCTATGTGTGTGACCCAATAGGCTCTTACCACGTTGGCAATGATCATAAATCACATTTATGATCATAAGCAATGAGCGGTGTCTAGCAACACATCAATGCTACCCAAGTGACAAGATTGTTGGTGATTCGACTAAACCTTTATGGTCATCATCGATATATGCCATTGTCCCTTTGTCCAAGATATCAAGACTAAGCACGAGACATGGAATGTGTCACTCTCGTATAGCCCAATCTTTGGTTTATTGATTACCAAGTAGACCAACTTAAACTGATGACATTGATATCATATATCAACTCATCCGAGCATGGGCATGCATTTTCTAAGTCTCACTCTATCAAGGGGCCCGAAGATATCACTCCCGTTACATAGGAGGGACAAATCCCATCTTGATCATACAAATCCCTCCGCATGATATGTGGCATACACAATGACCTCCTTCAAGTTCACTCAGTTACGAGCAACAAAGGAAAGTATCAAAGTATGTGACTCACATGTAGGGAACCTTGATGATCTTAGGTCAAAGGACTACATATACCATGATCACTATGATAATCACTTATGACACTCATATAACGATCCATGTAGTGTTCTCATGATGGGTCGGTCCAGTACACAAGTTCTCCAACTTGTACCCATATGTAGACTACATATCTCATATTAGTCTCCACATATGCTAGTCATTATGTATTATTGCAACCCGCTCCACAATAATACTAGACCAGGGATGTTTGAGAATATCATTATTTTAGGGTTACAATTATGTTTATTATTTACACAGAAACAAAAGAACAAACATAATTGCTGGATTAATGCCTTAATAAAATATCATGACTCAATGTGAAAAAGTACAATCATCTCATGATTGGCTTTTGGGCACAACACTAACACCATGAACCATCCTCTTTTGGCACCAAAAGCATAGGCACAGCACAAATGCTCATGCTTTCCCTCACAAAGCCTTTAGCCAACAAATCCTCCACTTGTTTCTCAATCTCGTTAGCTTCTTTAGCTTTGGTCTTATAAGTTGGCCTATTTGGAATAGGTGCACCCAGGGCTAAGTCAATTTGATGCTCAATGCCTCTAATGGGTGGCAAACCACTTGGGTCTTCAAGGAACACATACTCAAAATCCTTCAACAAAGACAAAACAACACTAGGAAGATGTGTTAGATCATTGATAACAAGTAGAGACTCTTTGTAAAGTAAACGAAGCATTGGTCTTTGTGCTTGAATGGCTTTTCTCACATCACTCATTTTTGCAATATGGAACTCTTTCTTTTCACTCAACTTCCCCTCATTCTTTTATCTCGGGAACTCTCCACTTTTCTTCCCTTCATCTTCACTCACCTTACTTGATCTCTTGGTTGTTCTCTTGGCTTTCCCCTCTTCACTCTTGCCCTCAACTTTCCCTTCCTTTTCTTTTCTCTCAACCTTACTTTCAAGTTTTCTTTGGTCATCCAAGGCTTATTGTGGTGAAAGTGGAACAAGTGTGATTGGTTTCCCTTCATGGACAAAAGAGTACTAGTTTTTCTTTTCATCATGTGTGACCTTCTTATCAAATAGCCATGGCCTACTAAACAGAATGTGACAAGCATGCATAGGAATAACATCACAAAGAACTTGATAATAGTAAGCACCAATCTTAAAGTGAACCAAAACTTGCTTTACCACCTTTACCTCTCCTGCATCATTCAACCATTGAAGTGTATATGGTTGGGGGTGCTTTTGTGTAGGAAGCCTCAACTTATCCACCATGGTTGAGCTTGCTACATTGGTGCAACTTCCTCCATTGACAATGAGGTTGCACACTTGGTCTTTGATTTGGCACCTAGAGTAAAAGATGCATTCTCTTTCATTGGCTTCCTCATTGGCTTGCACACTTAGAGCTCTTCATGCCATAAATGTAAAATCTCCCTCCTCGGGCTCAAGTGTGTTATGCCCGTCATCCTCCAAAGGTGGTGTCTCCTCCATGGCATCTTCATCCTCGGATATGATCTCTCCATCATCTTTAAGAATCATCACCTTCTTGTTTGGGCACTCTCTCATGTAGTGCCCCTTGCCACTATACTTGAACCATTCTATCTCCCTTGCCTTAGGTGCATTTTTAGGTGGAGTTATGGACTAGTCTTTTTGAGGCCGAGACAAGCTTCCTTTAGTGGCCTCCACTCTTGGCTTTGGTGCTTCTTTGCTCCATGATCCCCTCCATGTGGAGCTTCTTCCTTGAGACATCCTGGATGCCTTAGACATTTTGATGATCCTTTCAGCCTTAGTGGCATGATGAAGCAAATCCTCCATGTTGACATATGGCACCCTCTCCACTTTTTTGTCAATATCATGGTTAAGGCCATTAATGAATCTAGTAATGGTGGTCTCCTCATCCTTAATGATGTTGGCTCGAGTCAAGGCCATCTCGAAGTCCTTGTGGTAGTCCTTAACACTCATTTGGCCTTGCACAAGCCTTTCAAGCTTGAGGTGTTGATCTCTATAGTAGTACCTAGGCATAAATCTCCTCCTTATTAAGGCTTTAAGGGCCCTCCATGTGTTTATGGGCTTCTCCTCATTCCTTCTCCTAGAAGTGACAACCTGATTCCACATTACAATAGCATAATCAGTTAACTCAATTGTAGCCAACTTAACCTTATTTTCCCTGGAGTAATGATGGCAATCAAACACCATCTCAATCTTTTGCTTTCATTCCCAATATGCATCGGGATCATTCCTCCCATGCAAGGATGGAATGGTAAGCTTGATGGAGTTTAGATTGTTGTCCTCCCTTGGCTCCCCCCTGCTTGGAAGCCTATGGTCATGCAAAAATCCTTCTTCCTCCTTGGGGTCTTCCCTCCTTGGACCTCTCATTGGTTGCAAAATTTTTTTTCTTCATTTTTTTTTCCTTCCCTTTTTTTAAACCTTTTTTCCCCTTGTTTTCTTTTTGCTACAACACTTTATTCATGAATTTCCTTGCTTCCAAAGACAAAAATTTAGCTTTCGTCTCGGCCAAGACAAGAAACAAGTGAAAACTTGCACAATTTGAAACAACCTTTTGGTACCGAAATTTCTTGAACTTGGATCGTTCTTTTTTTTATTTTTGTGTTTTCTTGAATCTAGGATGATAGAAACAATGAAAAAAGGTAGGTTAATAGTACTACATGTGAAATAGAAGGATAAGAAAGAAACAAGAACAAATGGATGAAAATTGAAACACAAGGTAACACTAGTTGGCTTGTTTTTGTTGTTTTTGTGGTTTTGATTTGAAGCTTGGTTGGAAAAAAAAAAGGTAGACCTGAAAAAAGATTAAAAAAGATTAAAAGAGAGAATTGAAACACATAATTACTAGAAAAAATTAAAATAAAAATGAATAGAAACAAGAACAAAAAGATATGTACTTCGGATGGAACTTGTGGCTCTGATACCAACTGTTGCGAACCCCTTTGGTCTAATGACCAAGAAAGACACCCAAGATGTTTTTCAAGCTCTACAAGACATCAAAGGGACTAGATTTAAACCCCCACCCCTAATCAACTTGTGATTAGAAACAAGAAGTATAAGAAAACCAAGAACACAAGCAACTTGCGCACCAAGGTAGCCCTCATAGAACATTAGAGAATTTCTCTTGAAAGTAGTAATATTATTTCATATAAAGGCTATGTTTTACAACCAGAATATATGCCTATTTATAGGCCTAAAATATAGTAAAATACTTAGCAAAATTCGTAGTCAAGTCACATTAGAAACCTAGGTACAAAAGACTTAAGAAAACCTAGTCAAACTAGGACTCCTACACCCTTTTAACACATGTTTAAGGTGTGTAGCGTATGCCACTTATCCTATGTGACCTTAATCAATTCCATAGCACAAATAAAATCCTAAATAATGGAAATAATCAGGAAAATAAAAAAAATAAAGTGCAAATACAAGTTTGGCCCTAAAAACCCCAAAATTTCTTCTTGGGTGCACTTATGGGCTCTTTAGGGTTTTGCTTGTATCTTCAAATCCAAGCTTGACTATTTGAGATCCATTAGTGTGATTCTTCCTCATAGATGTTGTAAAGATATCTTGAAAGCTAAGAGCTCAAAGATCCAGCTTGTAGACACAAAATGGCCTTGAAACACTTCAAGGAGGCTCCAAGGGTACAATTGAGGGGTGCCCTTTGGGTTCCTTGTCTTGGGGCTTGTCTAGGCACTCTAGAAATGAGTACCAAGCTTGGCCATCATCTCCATATGATGTATTGGAAGTTTCAGCAGCTCTATATGAAATCCATGTCCATCCTTCAGTAAGAAACTTGAGACAAAGGCTTAAAGTGCACTAGTGAGCTCCTTAGCTTACTTCCATGTCATTGGTACACTAGATATCTTCAAGTGGTCCTTGCCATCCTTGGTTATGCCTTCCTTGATCATATCACTGGGGATTTATAAACCCTAAATTCCACTTCCATGATAGAGCACCAAAGCTGTAGGGCTGAAACCCTAGGTACGATTTCCCACTTAACCTTCCATGTCCTTGTTGGGTTTCGGAAGCCAAACAGCGCAGCGGAATTTAATTGAAACCCTACAGGATCCAAGTGAAACGGGGTAAACCGAGTGTTCAAAAATTTTTATACCTAATTTTTGATTGAGATCTCTTACTCAACTGTAGAGTCGAATCACAAAACCTGAGCAGTTGATGTGTTTGGGCTCTCTATGGTATCCACACGAGCCTCTCGGGATCACCACGCTTCCACCACGTCTCGGTAGATGCGTTTCTCTTGCACTCGCAGTGCTAGTTTGCGTCTTCCAAGGAATTGCAAGAGAAGAGTGTGGTTGTCCTTTTGGGAGGCTAGGGCAAGGAGACCTACGAATTTCACACTTAAAAGTTGTATTTATTGTGAGACTCAACTTCCAGGCCTATTGGGTTTCAAAGCCCTAATCCAATTAGGATTTAATTTTGGGCTTAATAATGGCTCAACTCTTGGGCCCATTATTAACACGAAATTAAAGTGAAACCATAACCCAAATAATTAGCCCATGCATTCTAGTGATCCAAATAGCTCTATGTGTGCGACCCAATAGGCTCTTGCCATGTTGGCAATGATCATAAATCACATTTATGATCATAAGCAATGAACGGTGTCTAGCAACACATCATTGCTACCCAAGTGACAAGATTGTCGGTGAATCGACTAAACCTTTATGATCATCACCGATATATGCCATTGTCCCTTTGTCCAAGATATCAAGACTAAGCACGAGACATGGAATGTGTCACTCTCGTATAGCCCAATCTTTGGTTTCTTGATTACCGAGTAGACCAACTTAAACTGATGACATTGATATCATATATCAACTCATCCGAGCATGGCCATGCATTTTCTAAGTCTCACTCTATCAAGGGGCCCGAAGATATCACTCCCATTACATAGGAGGGACAAATCCCATCTTGATCATACAAATCCCTCCGCATGATATGTGACATACCCAATGACCTCCTTCAAGTTCACTCAGTTACGAGCAACAAAGGAAAGTATCAAAGTATGTGACTCACATGTGGGGAACCTTGATGATCTTAGGTCGAAGGACTACATATACCAAGATCACTATAAGAATCACTTATGACACTCATATAATGATCCATGTAGTGTTCTCACGGTGGGTCGGTCCAATACACAAGTTCTCCAACTTGTACCCATATGTAGACTACATATCTCATATTAGTCTCCACATATGCTAGTCGTTATGTACTATTGCAACCCGCTCCACAATAATACTAGACTAGGGATGTTTGAGAATATCATTATTCTAGGGTTACAATTATGTTTATTAAGTTACGCAGAAACAAAACAACAAACATAATTGCTGGATTAATGCCTTAATAAAATATCATGACTCAATGTGCAAAAATACAATCATCTCATGATTGGCTTTTGGGCACAACACTAACAATCTCCCACTTGCACTAAAAGCCAATCATCCATGTATCTAATACCGATGGACCTAGAATGGCTATCATGCTTCTACTGCGTAATGGGCTTTGTCAGCAGATCAACAATGTTGCTGTCTGTCGAAGTCCTGCATATCCTTACATCACCCCTCTCGATGATCTCCGTGATGAGATGGTAGTGTCGGAGTATGTGTTTGGATCACTGGTGAGATCGAGGTTCCTTAGCCTGTGCGATTACTCCATTGTTGTCACAATAGAGCTCTATCGGGTCGGCAATGCTTGGAACCACTCCAAGTTCAGTGATGAACTTCTTGATCCAAATTGCCTCCTTCGCAGCATCAGAGGCGGCAATGTACTCAGATTCTGTTGTAGAGTCAGCTACTGTCTCTTGCTTTGAACTCTTCCAGCTCACAGCACCACCACCAATACAAAACACATAACCAGATTGCGATCTAAAATCATCCTTATCGGATTGGAAGCTTGCATCGGTGTAACCCCTTACAACGAGCTCATCTTCACCTCCAAAGACCAAGAATGCATCCTTAGTCCTTCGTAAGTACTTAAGGATGTTCTTAACAGCTGTCCAGTGACTCTCACCGGGGTTCGATTGGTACCTACTCGTCATGCTCAAAGGCATATGAGACATCGGGACGAGTACATATCATGGCATACATGATAGATCCAATTGCTGAGGCATATGGAATCTTACTCATGCGCTCTCTCTCCTCGGGTGTACTCGGACACTGAGATCTAGAAAGAGTTATACCATGTGACATGGGCAAGAATCCTTTCTTGGAATCTTGCATGCTAAACCTCTTTAGCACCTTGTCAATGTATGTACTTTGACTTAGGCCAAGAAGCTTTCTAGATCTATCTCTATAGATCCTGATGCCTAACACATAGGCTGCTTCACCCAAGTCCTTCATAGAGAAACATTTCCCTAGCCAAGTCTTCACAGACTGTAGCTCAGGAATGTCATTCCCGATGAGTAGTATGTCATCTACATACAACACCAAGAAGACAATAGCGCTCCCACTAACCTTCTTGTAGACACAAGGTTCATCTTCATTTTTGATAAAACCAAACTCTTTGATTGCATCATCAAAATGAAGATTCCAACTTCGAGAAGCTTGCTTCAGTCCATAAATGGACCTTTGCAACTTGCACACTTTATTGGCATTCTCAGGAGTGACAAAACCCTCAGGTTGTGTCATGTACACATCCTCAAGTAGCTTTCCATTTAGGAATGCAGTTTTGACATCCATTTGCCATATCTCATAATCATAGTGTGCAGCAATAGCAAACAAAATTCGGATGGATTTAAGCATAGCAACTGGTGAAAAAGTTTCATCATAGTCAATACCATGAATTTGCTTGAAACCTTTTGCAACCAATCGTCCCTTAAAGGTAATCACATTACCATCCATGTCAGTTTTCTTCTTGAAAACCCATTTGCACCCTATGGGTTTTACCCCTTCAGGTGGGTCAACCAAAGTCCATACTTGGTTTTCATACATGGATTCCATCTTAGATTTCATGGCCACTAGCCACTTCTCAGAGTCAGGCCCTGACATAGCTTGTTGGTAGGTTGTGGGCTCATTCTGATCCATGAGCATCACATCACCAGTGTGAGTCATGAAAAATCTATATCTCTTGGGCTCACGCCGAATCCTACCAGACCTACATGGGCTATGTGCTACAGGAACAGACTCTTGAACAACATTTTGTGGTGTCTGTTCAGGTTCCATTTCAGGTTCGATGTCTCCTTGTTGTTCTTGAATTTCTTGAAGTTCTACTTTCCTCCCACTAGTTCCTTTAGAGATAAACTCTTTCTCCAAAAAAACACCAGTTCGAGCAACAAACACATTTTGCTCAAAAGGAATGTAGAAATAGTAACCCTTTGTTTCTTTGGGATACCCAACAAAAAGGAATTTTTGAGATTTGGGCCCTAATTTGTCAGAGGATTGACATTTCACATAAGCGTCACAGCCCCAAATCTTCATAAAAGACAGGATCACCTGTCCCATCAAAGCTCGGTGGATCAACAGTCTTAAACTTCTCCAACAATCTCATCTGATGTGGAGTATCTCCCCTCCTTGGAGCCTCCATCACCTCTAGTTCCTCTTCCTCCTCATGAACCTGATTTCCACGTCCATGCGCTCTAGGCACTTGCTGTTGCTCAGCATGACTTTCCTAATCTTGTTGTGGGTCATTGTCCTCCTGGACAACACCTCTGTCCTCATAATCCCTGAACATCTCAGTCACAAGGGTGTTCATACCCTGTGCCACTTGGGCCATCGTCTCTGTCAACCCCTGTAACCCCCTGGATATCTCATCTAGCCTTGCCACAATGGAGTCACTAGAACCTTCACCAGGTTCTCTAGTTCCCCTTGAAGCTCTTGACCTAGTGTCAACCATAGCAACCTGCAACCACAGCCAGACAACATTCCCCAGATGTTGGTCAGTACTAACTTCCTAGCACTTGGACTTTCCAATCTAGATCTCAGTCTTAGCCTCCAATATCTATGAAATGAGTCCTAAGCTCTGATACCAAAAACACTGACATGACCGCCCGTGCCCCTGCCCAGGAAGCCCTGTGAGAGCTAGTCTCACGGTGGATTGCAATTGGCTAGTTGTGTATGTGTGCAGATTAAATCCCATGATACTAGTTGATTATCCTAGAATATGCAATATACATGTTCTTCATGCTTTGACTTGGTTTATTAAAACCATAAAACATTAACTCGGCTGAGTAATTTCTATGAAAAATAAATACAAATAGCCAAAGCATATGAAATCAACATTTGTGTGAGTTTACTACACATAACAACTCGTGAGAACATTCATACATAAAGTAGACTAATGCCCTCACAAAAGAGCAATCGTAGAGTCGAGGACTCCTCATAACATAGACTATGGAGGCAACTAAAATACTGTATAAATACAAGCATTTACTGAGATCTCTTTAGCCTAACTCCCACCTTGGATACACATCCCAGTGGCGAGTCTCAAAAGTCCTTTGCCAAGTGCTACTAGGCTCTGTAGCCAAAGGAAGATACTAGTTAGTACTGTTACTTGAGCAACAAGCCAACTAAGCACTTATGTAGACTAGAATCACAAGGATTCTCAACTGTCATACCTGTACACACAAAAGAGTACTACCGAGATAATCCTCAACGATTACCCAGTCTAGCAACTTCAGTCTCTACATAACAAAACTTGGGAGTGAGAATTCGACAATTCTCAGTAAGGGATCTTCAGTGTACCTGTAAGAAAATACTAGGACTCTTACTGCGAGCTCACACAGCACGAGGGTTCTATTATATATGCACATATAACTAGGCCAAAGACCTCTCCTCAAGTAGTCCTTCTCACAGAGCATCACTCTCCGCCTAGCGAGTTTTGATCACTAACCCACTCCTAGCAAGCCGAAGCGTACTGAATGCAATCATGTAGCCTTTCCATAGCCGTTATGCAGGGGAATTATGGTGGGACTTTGTAGACTAGGCCGCAGGGCCTCGTTGTTGTAGACTAGATGAACAAGGTTTCACCTTGTGACCTCATGGCTATGGCACAGCTAGGCCGACAAGGGTTCTAAACCTCTCATCAGAGCTAGTAAAACCTTGTTGTGATCATTGCAACATAGTTTCCTTTAAAAATTTCCTTCACTTTGAGTTAATATAAATCTAAAACTGGGGCTTTTTAGATGTTTCTATAAATCTAAAACTAGGGCTTTTTAGATGTTTCGAAAATATGGAGGTGATAGTACTCCCTCTTAGCTTCGTGTGGAATCTTGAATCACTTTAATTGGACACCTGAGCGAAAAGTTATACCAAAAACAAAACTGGGTGTCAAATGCTGTCTTGGCGACGTGTCGCCAACCGTGGTGACGCGTCACCACAGTTGTCGATGTTTTGAGACAGTTTATGAATTGGCGACGCGTCATGGGAACTCATGGGGATTGGCGACGCATCACGAAACCTGCAAAATGCCTAGAAAAACTCCAGTTTTGCTACTATGAATTTTGGACACTTCCTACACGTATCAAACATACTTGGAATGCCTCCAAATTTCATATACACATAGAACATGTTGCATAGATCACAACCAACTTTCACAAGCAATCTATGATGTCTTGTAACATCAATCCAATCCTCTGAATTCCACTAGTCCACCATAATTCAACCAAAACCTTTAACTAATGCCATAGCTAAAACCACTTGAATTCTTCAAGCAAACTCAAGCTAATGGCATTCAATGAACTTAAAAACATACTCCCCTTACCTCAACTCCAATTAACAAGCAAGAATCAATCCCCTTTTTGTTCAACCAAGCTCACCAAACTTCTACACAAGTTCCAATAAAAAACAATGGCACGAAACATCAAAACTTCACTCTCTAACCAAAACCCAAGCTTCAAACTAACTAACAAACACGAATTCAATCAAGAACACATTCCTTACCTCATTCAAAAATAGGGGAAGTAGGAAAATGCCCTTCCAAGCCTAAAAAACATGGTTTCAAGCTTGAAAATGCTTCCTCCTAGCTTATATACTTTGAATTGCTTCTCTTGGCACCAAAAACTCTTGATTCCAAGCTTAATTTGAGAGCTAAATGGGGGTGAGAAGGCTGGAAACGGGATTATGGCAGCCATAGTCCACTTTCCCCTTCTTAAACCCTCACTTAACCTAAAAAAACCTCAAAGTATTTAGCTTGTTACAATTAAGCCCCCCATCTTTGTAACTTAGTAACTCTTGATTAAATTCTTGTCTATTTTTCAAGTTTGAGTTAAGGTTGAAAGTTAAGTTCTAAAAATTCATTTTAAAACACTTGGGACTTGTCCCAGCTATTCAGGATGCAAAATTACCATTTTGCTCCTGAACTTCGTTCAGTGCTTTATTCTTCTCAGAACTTAGTGAACTTTGCTAAACTTCTCTATTCTTGCTATGTAAACTAGAATTAAGTTTCTAAACTTAATTTAAAACACTTTACCTTCCTCAATTGCGCCTCCCACTAGAAGGGCCATAACACCAAAAACACTTGGTAAAAGCACAAGGATGCTTAAGAATTAGTCTTGGTTGAATTTAGAAGGAAGAAGAATTTGGAAGAGTGTTTGAGAGCAAATGTAGAAAGATATTGAACAGAGAGAGTGAAATGGGTTGAATGAATTTTGGACGAGTGAATGGGAGTGTATTTTGGGTAGTATGGACAAATTTTGAGGGGAGAGGATGAGGGAGATCATGTGATTCACATGGGGGTGAGTGTGAGACAAAGTGGAAGACAAATTGGAACACTTGGTGAAAGTTGGGTGAATTTGTCAAAAGTGGGGGACAAGTAGGTGGAGGAAGGAATCCTACGTAATGAGTTGGATGGGAGGTGGATTAAAATAATTGGAAATGGAATGAGGTGGCAGCCATGGCATCCAATGCCTTTAAAATTGGCTAATCCCCCCCTTAGTGGCATAGGTCACATGACACCTCAAAGTAAGATTAATTATGGAGGTTGAATACCCAGAGCGATTGAGCAACATGGTTACAGCCACAAAAGAAAGGAGTGATAAACTCTGAATGTGCATTGACTTCACCAAAATCAAAGACGCATGCCCAAATGATTCATAACCACTACTTGCGATAGATTCGCTAGTTTACTCCACTTCAGGGTACAAGATATTGAGTTTTCTACATGCTTTTAGCAGATATCACCAGATCTGAATGAATCTAGCCAAGGAGGAAAAAACTTTATTCATCACTGATGAAGGCATATTTTGCAATGTTTGAAAGCCCTTTGGACTGAAAAACACAAGAGCCACCTATCAACAATTGATGGACAAGGTGTTCACGAAGCAAATCAGTCAGAACATGGAAGTATACATTGATGATATAATACTCAAAAGCAGAAGTGGCACAAGTCCAATTGAAGATTTACGAGAAACCTTCTATGTCAAAAGCCGAAGTGGCATAGGTCCAATTGAAGATTTATGAGAAACCTTCTATGTCCAAAGCCGAAGTGGCACAGGTCACATTGAAGATTTGCGAGAAACCTTTCAACAACTTAGGAAGTTAGGCATATGACTAAATCTATAAAAGTGTACCCTTGGTGTAGGCAGGGGTAAGTTCTTGGGATACATGGCTTTGGAGCATGGTATTGAGGTGAATCTCTCCAAGGTGAAAGCTCTACTTGAATGCTGGACTCCTCGTTCGATCAAGGATATGCAAGGATTGATAGGAAAAATAACAACTTTAAGCTGTTTTATCTCACGATATGCTGACAAGTGCAAGCCATTTTTCAAAATGCTCACAAATGCTGCAAAAAATGACACAAGATCTGAAAATCCCTGGAATGAAGAACGCCAAAAAAGTGTGGCAAGGAATCAAAGCATGTCTTGCCAAGCTCTCCACACTACGACAGCCAATGGAAGGGGAGCCCCTCATGTTATACTTAGTAGACAGCAAAAAAGCTGTGAGCTCAGTCCCAGTGTATAAGGATGAGCTTGGGAAGTAGTGGCCCATATACTATATTAGTGAATCACACTATGGGGTAGAGGTAAATTACCCGATGCTAGAGAAGGCCCTATATACCTTAATTCTCGCAGGACAATGCCTTCGGCCATATTTTTAAGGGCATTCAATTGTCGTCGAAGTGATCTCCCTCTTAAGGATGTGATAAAAAGGATAGATCATTTAGGAAGGGTCAAAAAATGGTGCATAGAGCTTGGTGAGTATGATGTAAGCTACAAGCCGTGGAAGGCAATCAAGGCATAAGTGCTTGTAGATTTTGTTTCCAAACTACCTCCAAACTTTGAAGGACAAACTTTAGCTAAAGAAGATGACAAGTCAAAATGGGAACTATTTGTTTACGATGCCTCGGGAGCAGGCCACCAAGGTGTGGGCATTATTTTGAGAGCACCTAAAGGACTAAAAGTATCTAGAGTCATCAAATTTGGCTTCTAGGTAATGAACGACTTAGGCGAATACGAAGCTTTGGTCATTGGGTTATGCCTCGCAATGAACATAGGCATAAAATCACTTCGAGCCTATAGTGATAGCCAAAGGGCTATTGTGCTTGGAGATTTCCCTAATTGGCCTGGTGGGTACAACCCTCAAGGAACATATGTGACCAACCTTGGGAAAAAAGGGAGCTTCAACCATCCTCGGTGTGAACACCACCCTACAACCGAAGGGCCAATTATCCCGAGATCTAATCACCTAGGCAAAGACCACCTTTGGTCAAGACCTAGCCCTGACCTCAGCTACCCTAAGTAAGTGATTAGACTGACCTCGGAAAGGGCACGCACAACTACCCTCAGATGGGCGAGCCCACCAACTTTGGGAGTATATATCCCCATCCTCGGTCTGGGAGAACATCCGTTAAAGGTGCCCCATTTTGTCAAAGGACCTTACCAAACAACACTCGGTGGTAATGTTAGGCCGAAGGAGACCTTCTGTCCCGAAGGAGTTCTATCCTCCGAAGGGTTCTAGCTTCCCGAAGAGGCCTTATGGAGACATGACAAACGCGGTTAAAGAGCCTCTGACATAGAGGCCTCGCACATGCCTCTTACCTCTGCCCAGAATGGCCTACAGCTAGTTGGAGATACCTACCTCCAAAGGTACGGACCACATCCGACCGTACGCGTGTCATGATTTGAGTGGGCTGTGTCAAACGGCCTCCTCCTTGTGCCCTCCTATAAAAACTTGGGAATGACCTTGGTAAGAGGACACAGAACTCTCTTTACTCTTTTACTATCCACTGTCTACTCCTTACTTCCCAAATACTGACTTAGGCGTCGGAGGCTCTTCCCCCGGAAACACATTCTGGGGAGCTTCTAACCCTTGTTCTTCTGAGTGTTTCAGGCACCCTCATATCGGAAGTCTCTCCTTCAGGCCAACATGTCATATAACAAGGATGCCACCATCTATGAGAACTCCCTCTCAGGTTGCCAATGTTGAGACCCGGCGTTCTAAGGACAAGGGACTCCCGAAGTCCCAATCTGCACCTGAAGCTCTAACAGTGACTAAACCACATGTAGTAGAGACTTCTTTACCTGAGGATGAACGTCCTCTGATGGTCATGATGAGCTTCCTGTGCAAATTTCAATGCTCTGTTGTGGCTGAGATGACACAACAACTTGACTAAAGGTGGTCTCAACCACCTCCGGTTCAAAGGGCCTTTTAACCAGCTGCCCGCCGGGAGAAAAGTCCTAAGTCTACTCACCAAGGTTCAAGAAGTGAGGACTTCCATAATGAGTCCTCCACAGAGGATGTACACCCAAGAGGATGTCATGTTGAAGAAACGGCATCAAAAGGCCCCAAAACCTCCCACTGGCGGAGTTCATCACCAGATGGGAAGTCACAATCTCCCCGCTGACGAAGTTACTCCCTAAAAAGGAGATGTCGCTCTTCAATGCCGAAGGCTACCAGGCAATGAGAAAAGACCAGTACTACCACCCTCATGGAGAAGATCCTAGAGAGGCTAGAAAAAGTAGAAAGGCAGATTTCCCGGAAGCCTGTCTGGTCAAGGCTGTCGGAGACCTTCACCGGAGAATAATCACCCTTCATCCGTGCAATAGTAGAGGCACCGATGCCAAGTGACTTCTGAGTACCACACTTGGAAACATATGATGGGCGTAGCGACCCTCAAGCTCACCTAACAAAGTATAGATGCAGCATGGTGTTGCATGGTGCTGATGATGCCACCCTCTACAAGTGTTTTAAGGTCACTCTCTTCAGGCCGGTGACTGCATGGTATAACTCCCTTGCCCCCAAAACGATAATGGGTTTCTAGGAGTTGTCCACCGCATTCACTCAATAGTTCATTGGAAGCAGACTGACGGCGAATATGCCTGTCTAGATGTTTGACATAGTGCAAAGGAATGGAGAGACCATTTGTGACTATGTCGAAAGGTTCAATAGGGAAGCCCTAAGTGTGCCAGACTTCTGCCTTGAAATCTGCATCCTTGCCATGATTATGGGACTTCGGAAAGATTCACAACTCTTCTATGAGTTCTCCAAAGATCCCCTGAACACCCTTGGGGAATTCTACCAAAGGGCAGAACAACACATGACAGTCAAAGAGCTGAGGAAGGGAGGGCCAAAGTCTAAACACCATCATTCCAAAGGTCAGAGTCACCAACCTCAAAATCAGACCAAGGGTAGGGGTGGACCTCGAAAACAAAGAGGGAAGAGGTAGGTGTCATTCACTCCCTTGATTACCACAAGGACAAACATACTGATGGCCATGGATAGGCAAGGGACTACCATCCAACATCCAAAGGCCATGACCTTGGAGAATAAGAACATGAAGAAGTTTTGCCAGTTTTTTCGAGACCATGGGCACGACACCGAGGATTGCTTCCAATTGAAAAATTCATAGAATCTCTGATCAAACAAGGCCAACTATGGCGGTACCTGTGAATTCCGTCCCCCAAAGGAATAAGGGAAGATGAAAGGAAAGGGGAGGACAAGGACTATGATTTCGACCGATGTCAAAACCGAAGTCCTAGGAAGCATCCACTACCTCCAGAAGGAGTAATCCAAACAATCACCACTGGGATACCCTCAGCCGAAAGGAAAAGGAAAGTCCAGGAAATCTCGATGATGGAGTTCAGAAACCTAGCGAACATGCTTGTTCGGAATGATTGGTCTACCGTGAAGTTCCCTCATGATGTCCCCCTCCTAATTATGGCAACGATAGGGAGTTGGGACATCAAAAGAGTGCTCATCGAGATGGTTCCAATGCTGATGTTCTATTCGCCCACCTACTGCTAAACTTGGGCATCTCAAAATGCGACCCCAAACCTGTCACCGCCCCTTCCTTCGGGGTAGGTCTATCTGAACTCCCTATCCTTGGGTGGATCGACATACCTCTGATGTTAAAAGGAACTTCGGTTTAGAGCAAGGAAGAGCTCTTTGCCTCCACAATGACAAGGTTCATCGTCATTAATGCCCCTTCTTCATACAATGCCATCCTCAGAAGGTAGACACAAGGGAATCTCCACATTCGCCTAGTTTTGAAATTCCTAACAGTCACCTTCGGCACGAAGGAAGGGGACGCAGAGATATTCATTGATCAAGCTGAGGTGAGGAAAGTCTTCGTGAAAGCTAGACAAAGTCCAATAAAAGTTCATGCATAGTCTTTGGAAGAAAATAGCATACTCACTGAAGAGGTAATAGGAGAAAGAGTAGGCGACTTCGAAAAAATAGAAACAGAGGATGTAGAACTTGTCCTAGGTTGAAGTACCTGAGTGGGGAAACAACAGGCCGAAGGTGACAAGGAAAAGCTTGTATCTTTTTTGTTAATGAACAAAGATCTTTTTGTCTACTATCTAAAGGACATGCAAGGGTAGACCCTCGTATAATCCAACATAGCCTTGAAGTGCGCCCGGAGGTGAAGCCTATTCAACAAAAAAAATGAAGCCTCATGGCGCATAAGAATAGCTTCATCAGAACCGAAGTCCAACGGTTAACGTAAGCAGGCGTAATAAGAGAGGTCAAGTACCTCGAATGGCTTAGCAATGTTGTCATTGCTACAAAGGAAGGGAGTAATAAACTCTGAATGTGCATTGACTTCTGAAACATAAACGATGCCTGTTCTAAGGGGATTCATATCCTTTGCCACCAATAGATCAATTAGTGGACTCTACTGCCGAATACGATCTGCTTAGCTTCCTCGATGCCTTTAGTGGATACCACCAAATTTAGATGGATCCAGAAGACGAGGAGAAAACTGCCTTCATCACCGAAGTCGGGACCTACTGCTATGTTAGAATGCCTTTTGGGTTTATGAATGCAGGGGCCACGTACCAAAGGCCAATGAACAAGGTGTTTGACACCCAAATCGGGAGGAATATGGAAGTATATGTCAATGATATGATAGTGAAGAGCAAATTGCCTAGTAGTCATATATTAGACTTAAAGGAAACATTCCACTCGGAGAAATGCGTGTTTGGGGTGAATGCCAGCAAGTTCCTTGGATTCATGGTATCGGAAAGAAGTATTGATGCCAATCTAGAAAAAGTTAAGGCCCTGCTAGGATTCCGAGCCCCCACAGCAACTAATGATGTGCAACAACTGACTGGGAGAATCACTTCCCTCAGTAGATTCATCTCCAAATATGGGGATCGGTGCCGACTGTTCTTCAAAGTGCTCACCAAAGCAGCAAAAAATGAAGGAACACTCAGCTTTGAGGAACATCCTTGGACCGAAGACTGCTAAAAGGCCTGGGATGAGCTCAAAAGCTACCTAACCTATCTGCTGACACTTAGGTAGCCGAGGGAAAGAAAACCTCTCATCCTTTACCTCGCCATCAGTGAAAAAGCAGTGAGTTTGGTGCTTGTAAAGGAAGAGGGAGGAAAGCAGTGGCCGATATACTATGTGAGTAAGTCCCTACATGGTGCCGAGGTTAGGTACCCTTTTCTACAGAAGGCCATCTATGGCTTAGTATTAGCAAGTAGAAGGTTGCGACCTTACTTCCAAGGACACCCTATTATTGTTCGAAGTAACCTACCTCTTCAGGATGTCTTGAGGAAGGTAGATCACTTGGGAGGATTATCAAAGTGGTGTATTGAGCTTGGTGAGTACGACATCATTTATGAGCTAAGAAGGGCAATAAAGGCCCAAGCACCGGCAGACTTCATCGTCGAAGTGCCAAAAGCCGAGGATACCCCTGAGGACCTTGGAAAAGATGAACCTGAGTGGACACTATTTGTTGATGGAGCCTCTGGTTCTAAACATCAAGGAGCTGGAGTAATCCTCCGCGTTCCCGAAGGTATGGAAGCCATGAAGGGCATCAAATTTGGATTCAATGTCACCAACAACGTCGCCAAATTTGAAGCCCTTATAGCAGGCTTACGGTTGGCAAAAAGAGTTGGTGTGAGAAATCTTAAGGCCCACATTGATTCTCAGCTAGTAGTCCGGCAGATGGCGGGGGACTACGGCGTAAAGGACCCAACCTTGGCAAAATACCATGACCTCATCAAAAAGCTCATCCAAGAGTTCGACATGGTACACATAGAAAATGTACCTCATCGAGATAATATGGAAGCAGATACTTTTGCCAAATCAAAGAAGTCCACCAAAGTACTATATCAGCCAAGCATAGCGATATTGTGCATAGCAATCTCGGGCAGAGGATGGAAAGATCCCATCAAGAAATACCTCACAACTTTAGAACTTCCTATAGATTCTCTTGAAGCCGAAAGAGTACAAAAATGCTCGGGAAGATACTTCTTGATTGGGGAAGAATTGTACCGACAAGGGTATGCAATTCCGTTCCAGAGGTGTGTTAGCAAAGAGGATGTTGAAGCTGTCCTGAAAGAAGTCCATGAGAGGGCTTATGGTTCTCACATAGGAACTGACGCCCTGGCCAAAGTATTACTTTGGCAAGGATATTTCTGGCCCACCTCGAGGAAGGATGCGAAGCAATTTGTCCAAAAATGCGACAAATGCCAAAAACATGCACCTATCCAGAGACTACGCTTGGAAATGATAACTTTAGCAAACTACCGCTGCCCATTTGCCATATGGGGTATAGACCTTATTAGCCTTCTCCCAACAGTTCCCGGAGGAGTGAAGTTCTGCATAGTCGCAGTAGATTATTTCACCAAATGGATCGAAGTAGAGCCTTTAGCGGCAATCTCGGTGAAGGATGTACAGAGATTTGTCTGGAAGAACATCATATGCAGATTCAACATACCAAGGGTGATAGTAACTGATAATGGTTCCTAGTTTACCAATAAAGGTTTCCAGGAATTCATAGTCAACCTCAGGCCAAAGTTGCACTTTGCCTTGGTGGCCCACCATCAGAACAATGGATAAGTTGAAGTGTCCAACAGGACAATAAAGGATGGCCTGAAGAAAAGGTTGAAGGAAGCAAAGGGAAGATGGCCAGGAGAGCTTCCGAGTGTCCTATGGAGCTATCGAACAACCCCTAAAAGAGCCACGGGTGAAATGCCCTTCTCACTTGTCTTCGATGCAGAGGCCATTATCCTTGTCGAGGTCGTACAACAATCGATCAGGATACAATTGTTCAACGAAGAAGGGAACAAGCTCAGTTTAAGAAACATGTTGGACCTCCTCCCTATGCCCTCCTATAAAAACTTGGGAATGACCTTGGTAAGAGGACACATAACTCTCTCTACCCTTTTACTCTCCACTCTCTGTTCCTTACTTCCCAAATACTGACTTGTGCATCAGAGGCTCCTCCCCCGGAAACACATTCTGGGGAGCTCCTAACCCTTGTTCTTCTTAGTGTTTCAGTCACCCTCATATCAGGGATACAATTGTTCAACGAAGAAGGGAACAAGCTCGGTTTAAGAAACAAGTTGGACCTCTTCCTTATGCCGTCCTATAAAAACTTGGGAATGACCTTGGTAAGAGGACACATAACTCTCTCTACCCTTTTACTCCCCACTCTCTATTCCTTCCTTCCCAAATACTGACTTGGGCGTCAGAGGCTCCTCCCCCGGAAACACATTCTGGGGAGCTCTTAACCCTTGTTCTTCTTAAGTGTTTCAGCCACCCTCATACCGCAAGTCTCTCCTTCAAGCCAACATGTCATATAACAAGGATGCCACCGAGCATCATATAGCAACTCAGAGTTCCTAGTCTAGCAGTTAAGGGGGGAGTACGAGGTTAGAGAACCAAACCTTAAGAAATACTCCAACCTCTCAAAAGAGATGATGAAGAAATTTGATAAGGTCCACATAGAAATGATCCCCCAATAAGAGAATGTAGATGCAAATGATTTAGCCAAAATGGATGTCTGTATCGAGGAGCAAGAAAAACCAAGCATAGATCTAAATTATGTGTTGAATATTCAGGAAAGATGGAGAGCACCATTGTGGAAATGCCTAATCAAAGGAAAAATGCCTAATAATCTAGTAGAGGCTTCAAAAGTCAAAAAGATAGTTGGAAGATACTTCCTCATCATGGAGGAGCTTTATCGCCAGGGCTATTCCAGTCCTCTACAAAAATGTGTAAGGGAAGTCAGAGAAAAATCTATCCTAAAGGAAGTACACAAAAGGAGATGTGGTTCTCACATCGGTATACATGCATTTGTAGTAGTTGTCCTTCAGTAAGGATATTTTTGGCGATGCTTAAGGCAGGACACATGAAAGCTAGTGAGAACTTGTGAAAAATGCCGGAGACATGCTCCCAGGCAAAGGGTACCTTTTGAAGTTGTTACATCAGGAAATTACCCCTTGTCCTTTCATGGTATGGGGCATAGATCCAGTAAGTCCACTTGCCACTGCCCAAGAGGAGTAAAATACTATGTAGTAGCAATAGACTATTTTAGAAAATGGGTAAAAGTAAAACCTGTTATGGCTCTCCTAATGGGAAACATGCCCAAGGGAGGTAAATTGCTCTAAATTAAGTTTGGAACCTTAATTCAAGTTTACAAAGCAAGAATGGGAAAGTTTTGCAAAGTTCACTAAGTTCTGAAAAGGTTAAGGCACTAAATGAGGATCGAGGGAAAAATGGTAATTTTTCATCCCAACGAGTCAAGCTTGGTCCCGAATGGTTAAAATGAGTTTTTATAACCTCTCTTTTAACTTTAACCCAAACTTAGTTGAAGTAAATAAAGTTGTTCAAGAATGACTAAGGTTACCAAAAGATGGGGGTTTAACTGTTCCATGTTTAATACTTTGGTGGCTTGAATTTTAAATATTGTTTATATGGTTTATAAGATGGTAAAGTGAAGGGTGGTTGCCATAACCCAAGTTCATCCTTCACACCATCATTTCTTCATCCAATTGAGCCCAAAATCAAGAGTTCTTAATGAAAAGGGGAGCTACCACAAGTATATAGGGCATTGGATGCTTGCTCCAAGCATAAAATCATGGTTTTTGAGCTTCAAAGCATGTTTCCTTCTATCCCCTATTTTTCATATGAGGTAATTAATGTGTTCTCAATTGATTTCATGTTTATTAGTTGATAGGGAGCTTGGCTTTTGAATAGCGGGTAGTAACTTGATGTTTTACGCCCATATTTGCTTGGAACTTAGGTTGGAGCTAGTGGAACTTGGTTGGTGCAAAAGAGTTGCATAATTCTTGCTTGTTACTTGGAGTTAAGGTAAGGGAGTTATGTTTTTGAGTTCAATTAATGCTTTTGGAATGAGTTTGCTTGAGGAATTTGAGTAGTTCTAGCAATAGCATTACTTAGTGGGCAAGGTTGAATTATGGTGGACTATGAGGTTTGTGATGATTGGAATGACGTTATAATGCATCATAGATTGCCTTGTGATAGTTGGTTGTGATCTATGCAACATGTTTTACATGTATGTGAAGTCTGGAGGATATCCATGCATGTTTGATACGTTTGGAATGTTAGTGTTGTGCCCAAAACCCAATCATGAGATGATTGTATTTTTGCACATTGAGTCATGATATTTTATTAAGGCATTAATCCAGCAATTATGTTTGTTGTTTTGTTCCTGCGTAACTTAACAAACATAATTGTAACCCTAGAATAATGATATTCTTAAAAGTCCCTGGTCTAGTATTATTGTGGAGCGGGTTGCAATAATACATAACGACTAGCATATGTGGAGACTAATATGAGATATGTAGCCTACATATGGGTACAAGTTGGAGAACTTGTGTACTGGACCGACCCACCATGAGAACACTACATGGATCATTATATGAGTGTCATAAGTGATTCCCATAGTGATCAGGGTATATGTAGTCCTTCGACCTAAGATCATCAAGGTTCCCTACATGTGAGTCACATACTTTGATACTTTCCTTTGTTGCTCGTAACTGAGTGAACTTGAAGGAGGTCATTGGGTATGTCACATATCATGCGGAGGGATTTGTATGATCAAGATGGGATTTGTCCCTCCTATGTAACGGGAGTGATATCTTCGGGCCCCTTGATAGAGTGAGACTTAGAAAAATGCATGGCCATGCTCGGATGAGTTGATATGCGATATCAATGTCATCAGTTTAAGTTGGTCTACTCGGTAATCAAGAAACCAAAGATTGGGCTATACGAGAGTGACACATTCCATGTCTCGTGCTTAGTCTTGATATCTTGGACAAAGGGACAATGGCATATATCGGTGATGATCATAAAGGTTTAGTCGAATCATCGACAATCTTGTCACTTGGGTAGCAATGATGTGTTGCTAGACACCGCTCATTACTTATGATCATAAATGTGATTTATGATCATTGCCAACGTGATAAGAGCCTATTGGGTCGCACACATAGAGCAATTTGGATCATTAGAGTGCATGGGCTAATTATTTGGGTTATGGTTTCACTTTAATTTTGTGTTAATAATGGGCCCAAGAGTTGAGCCATTATTAAGCCCGAAATTAAAGCCTAATTGGATTAGGGCTTTAAAACCCATTAGGCCTGGAAGTTGAGTCTCACTATAAATACAACTTTTAGTGAGAAATTCGCAGGTCTCCTTGCCCTAGCCTCCAAAAAGGACAGCCGCACTCTTCTCTTGCAATTCCTTGGAGGACGCAAGCTAGCACTGCGAGCGCAAGAGAAACGCATCTACCGGGACGTGGTGGAAGCGTGGTGATCCCGAGAGGCTCGTGTGGATACCATAGAGAGCCTGAACACGTCAACTGTTCAGGTTTTGTGATTCGACCTACAGTTGAGTGAGAGATCTCAATCGAAAATTAGGTATGAAAATTTTTGAACACCCGGTTTACTCCGTTTCACTTGGATCCTGGAGGGTTTCGGTTAAATTCCGCTGCGCTGTTTGGCTCCCGAAACCCAACATGTCCTTTGCAGATATTGCTACTAAAGGCTCTGCGACCCACTTGGTGAAATAGTCTACTGTGACTACGCAAAACTTTACTCTTCCTGGAGCTATTGGGAGAGGTCCAATTAGGTCAATACCCCAAACAGCGAAGGGGCAAGGATAGTTTGCTGAAGTTATCACTTCTGAGGGTAGTATCTGGATGGGAGCCTGTCTCTGGCACTTGTCGTATTTCTGGACAAACTGCCTCACATCCTTCCTTAAGATAGGCCAGAAATTTCCCTGGCAAAGTAATACCCCGGCAAAGCCATCAGTTCCTATATGTGAACCACAGGCCCCCGCATGGACTTCTTTGAGGACCGTCTCCACATCCTCCTCGGTGACACACCTCTGCAACGAACTTGTGTACCCTTGTCGGTACAACTCTTCTCCAGTAAAGAAGTATCTTTCTGAGCACTTTTGCACTTTAGTAGCTTCAAGAAGGTCTTCTGGAAGTTTCAAAGCTGTCAGGTACTTCTTGATAGGATCTTTCCACCCTTCGTGCAAGGTTGCTATACACATCACCGCTATGCTTGGTTGATACAGCACTTCGGTGGATTTCTTCAATTTGGCTAGAGTATCTGCCTCCATATTATCTCATCATAGTACATTTTCTATATGTACCATGTCAAACTCCTGGATGAGCTTTTTCACGAGGTCATGGTACTTTGCCAAGTTTGGGTCATTTGCGCCGTAGTCCCCCGCCATCTGTCGAACCACTAATTGAGAATTGCTGTGGGCCTTCAGATTCCTCACACCCACTCTTTTTGCCAGCCGCAAGCCTGCTATAAAGCTTCATATACAGTGACATTGTTGGTGACATTGAATCCAAATTTGATGGCCATCATGGCTTCCATACCTTCGGGCCTGCGGAGGATTACTCCAGCTCCTTAATTTTTAGAACCAGAGGCTCCATCAACAAAGAGTGTCCACTCATGCTTATCATTTCTGAGGTCCTCTGAGGTATCTTTGATTTTTGGTACTTCAGCGATGAAGTCTGCCAATGCTTGGGCCTTTATTGCCCTTTTCGGCTCATAGGTGATGTCGTATTCACCGAGCTCAATGCACCACTTTGATAATCTTCCCGAGTTGGCTACCTTTCTCATGACATCTCGAAGAGGTAGGTTAATTCGGACAATGATAAGGTGTCTTTCGAAGTAAAGCCGCAACCTCTTGCTTGCCAGCACTAGAGCGTAGATGGCCTTTTGCAGGATAGGGTACCTAACTTCAGAACTGTGCAAGGACTTGCTTACATAGTATACTAGCCACTGTTGTCCTCCCTCTTCCCTTACCAGTACTAAACTTACGGCCTTTTTGGTAACGGCAAGGTAAAGGATGATAGGTTCTCCTCCCAGCAGTTGCTGAAGTGTCGGCAGGCGGGCTAGGTAGCTTTTGAGTTTGTCCCAGGCCTTTTGGCAGTAGTTGTTCCAAGGATGTTCCTTGTAACTGAGGTCGCCTTCATTCTTTGCTGATTTGGTAAGCACTTTGAAGAATGGTTGGCATCAGTCCCCGTACCTGGAGATGAACCTGCTAAGGGCCGTGATTCTCCTAGTAAGCCTTTGCATATCCTTGGTCGTCATGGGAGTTCAGAATCCTAGTAGGGCCTTAACCTTTTTTGGGTTAGCATCGATACCTCTTTCGGATACCATAAACTCAAGGAATTTGCAAGCCGTCACCCTGAACACACATTTCTCGGGGTTAAGACGGATCCCAAATTTTCAAAGTTGGTTGAATATTTCCCCCAAGTCTACAATATGAGTGCCAGGCTGTTTGCTCTTGACTATCATAACGTGTACATATACTTCTATATTTCTCCCAATTTGGGAGCTGAATACCTTGTTCATTAGCCTTTTGTACGTTGCTCCCATGTTTTTAAGACCGAAGGGCATTCTTACGTAGCAGTAGGTACCTACCTCGGTTATGAAGGCAGTTTTTTCCTCATCTTTTGGATTCATCCGAATTTGGTGATACCCACTGAAGGCGTCAAGGAAGCTAAGCAGACTGTATTCGGCAATAGAGTCTACTAATTAGTCTGTTGGTTGCAGAAGGTAGGAGTCCTTCGGGCAGGTGTCGTTTATGTTTCAAAAGTCGATCATCCGGAGCTTATCACTCTCTTCCTTGGTGGCAACAACGACGTTGCTGAGCCACTCAGGGTAATTGACCTCCCTTATTATGCATGCCTCTGTTAATCGTTGAACTTCATTTTTAACAAAGTTGTTCTTAAGCGCCAAGAGGCTACGTTTTTTCTGCCGAACAGGCTTCACCTCTGGACATACTTTAAGGCAATGTTGGATTATACCCAGATCCACCCCAGGTATATCACTTGGAGAGTAAGCAAACAGATCATTGTTCATTAATAGAAGGGATACAAGCTTTTCTTTGTCATCTTCGTCCAGTTTTTTCCCAACTCGGGTACTTCGGCCAGGGACAAGCTCTACATCCTTAGTTTCTATTTTTTCAGAGTCATTTTTTTCTCCTCCCATTGCCTCTTCTCCAGCCATGTTCTTTTCTTCTGAAGTCTGTGCATGGACTTTCCCTGAGCTTTGTCTTGCCTTCACGAAAACTTTCCTTACTTCGGCCTGATCATTGAGTATTTCCGCGTCCCCCTCCTTTGTGCTGAAGGTGACCATTAGGTACTTCATGTCTGGGCAAAAGTGAAGATTTCCTTGTGTCTGCCTTCCGAGGATGGCATTGTACGAAAAAGGAACATTTATGACAATGAACCTTGTCATTGTGAAGCCAAAGAGCTCTTTCTTATCCTGAACCGAAGTTCCCCTTAGCATCAAGGGCAGATCGATCCACCTGAGCACAGGGAGTTTAGAGGGACCTACTCCGAAGGTAGGGGAGGTAATAGGTTTGAGATCACCTTTTGAGATGCCCAAGTTCGGCAACAAGTGGGAGAATAAAATGTTGGCATTGGAGCCATCATCGATGAGCACTCTTTTTGACATCCCAGCTCCCTATTCTTGCCATGATTAGGAGGGGGTCATCATCAGGGAACTTCACGGTGGACCCATCTTTCCGAACAAGCTTGTTCGCTGGGTTTCCAAACTCCATCATCGATATTTCTTGGGCTTTCCTTTTCCTCTCGACCGAGGGTATCCCAGTGGTGATTGTTTGGATCACTCCTGCTGGGGGTGGTGGATGCTTTCTGGGACTTCGGTTGCAACGTCGGTCAGAGTCGTAGTCCTCATCTTCTCCTTTCCTCTCTTCTTCCCTCCTTCCTTTCGGGGACGGCATCCACAGGTAGCGCCTAAGTTGCCCCTGCTTGATTAAAGATTCAATGTACTTTCTCAGCTGGAAGCAATCCTCGGTATCGTGCCCGTGGTCCCGGTGGAACTAACAGAACTTCTTCATGTTCTTTTTGTTTTCCGAGGTCATGGCCTTCGGACGCTGGATAGCAGTTCCTTGTCTTTCCATAGCCATGAGTATGTTCATCCTTGTAGTGTTCAAGGGAGTGAAGGACATTGGTTTCTTCCCCCTTGGTTTTCGAGGTCTACCCCCACCCTCGGTTGGGTACCGAGGTTGGTGACTCTAACCCTCGGAGTGATTGTGATCAGACTTCGGCCCTCCCATCCTTAATTCTTCGGCCGTCATGTGCTGTTCTGCCCTTCGGTAGAATTCTCCGAAGGGTGTCAGGGGGATCCTTGGAGAACTCATAGAAGAGTTGTGAATCTCTTCGAAGTCCCCTGATCATGGTGAGGATGTGGATTTTGGGGCAGAAATCGGGGACACTCAAGGCTTCTCGGTTGAACCTTTCGACATAGTCCCGAATGGTCTCCCCATTCTTTTGAGCTATGTCAAACATTTGAACGGGCATCTTTGCCACCGGTTTACTTCCGATGAACTGCTGGGTAAATATGGCGGATAACTCCCGTAAACCCATTATGATTTTGGGAGCTAGGGAGTTATACCATGCAGTTGTCGACCTTGAAAGGGTGACTTCGAAGCACTAACAAAGGGTGGCGTCATCAGTGCCATGCAACACCATGTTGCACCTATACTTCGTTAGGTGAGCTTGAGGGTCGCTGCGCCCATCATACATTTCCAAGTGTGGTACACGGAAGTCACTTGGCGTAGGTGCCTCTACTACTACACAAATGAAGGGTGACACTTCTTCGGTGAAGGCCTCCTACAACCTCGACCAAACAGGCTTCCGGGAGATCTGCCTTTCAACCTTTTCCAACCTCTCTAGGATCTTCTCCATGAGGGTGGCAGTGCTGTCTTCTACTCGTTGCCTGGTGGTTGCCGGCAACAGAGAGCAACATATCCTTTTTGGAGAGTAACTTCATCGGTGGGGGGATTAGGACTTCCCATACGGGGATGGACTTCACCGGCGGGAAGTTTTGGGCCCCTTTGACACCGCTTCTCCAGCACGACGTCCTCTGGAGGGTATGTTCTCCGTTGAGGACTCGTCATGGAAATCCTCACTTCCTGAACTCCGATGTGGTGACTTAGGACTTTTCTCCCGGCGGGTAGTTGGGGAAGAGGCCCTTACCCCTCGGGGGTGGCTGAGACCACCTTCGGTCAAGCTGTTGGGTCATCTCAGCCATAACAGAGCGCTGAAAGTCTCGCAGAAAGCTCATCATGACCATCAGAGGATGCTCGTCCTCAGGCAATGAAGTCTCTACTGCAGCTTGTTCGATCACCGTTTGAGCTTCCGGTACGGATGGGGACTTCGGGAGTCCCTTGTCCTTAGAATGTCGGGTATCAATGACAGTGACCTGAGAATGAGCTCCCATAGATGGCACCAAATGATGCCTGGTCGCATCCTCGTTGTATGACATGTTGGCCTGGATAAAAGACTTCCGGTATGAAGGTGCCCGATACAATCAGAAGAATAAGGGTTAGGAGCTCCCTGAAGTGTGTTTCCGGGGGAGGAGACTCCGACACCCAAGTCAACGTTTGTGAAAGTAGTAGTAGTAAGAAATAGAGAGTGGGAAAATAGCGAGAGTTCTGTGTCTTGTTCTTACCAAAGTCCTTCTTAAGTATTTATAGGAAGGTAAAGGCAAGAGGCCGTTTGACATAGCCTGTTCAGATCGTGACACGTGTTTGGTCAGATTCGATCCGTACCTTTGGAGATAGGTATCTCTAGTTGGCCGTAGGTCGTGCCGGCCAGATGGCAGGGGCGTGTGTGAGGTCTCTCTGTCAGAGGCTCCTTAACCATTTTTTGTCGTATCTCCGTGAGACCCCTTTCATGAGACCCTTTCGGGCAGAGATTTTCCCTGAGGGCTATTGGGAAAGGCCCTTCGACAGTGTGGGTTAATTTCGGGAAACGTTCTCCTCCATCGAGGATGGTGGATCAACTTTCCCAAGGTTGGTAGCTTTGTAGATCCGAGGGTGGTGAAAGACACCTTTTCAAGAAGTTGGTCATGTTACCTTGCCGAGGGTGGTGTATAGGTGTTCCCCGAGGTCGGCGCTAAGCTTCACCGAGGGTAGTTTCTGGCTACCTACTCAGGAGATCTCGGGGAATATCACCCTTCAGCTATTAGGCAGTGTTCAATCCAATGATAATGAGGGCATTCCTTCTCTGAAATTGGTCACACATACTCACTGAGGGTAATGCTCAACAACCCAATTAGGAGTACTTTAAGGGTAACAGCCCTTTTAACTACCCTTACTAAGTTTCTCAACAAAACTTGCTCCCTTCAATTCTGTTATTTCAAGTTTAGCAGATAGATCATATTCAAATTGACATTTGTGGTTGATTTTTTATTTGAAATTTTAGGTACATTAACTTCCATATGTTTAGTTCTAATCTGGGAAGTTTGGTGATTTTCAGAGCACATTGGATATGTTTAATGGTGGTGCTTATTGTGTTGTGCAGCAGCTATCCAGGATCCTGTCTCTGGAGTCCATTGTATCTCAGGCCATTGTGTAGTGCATGTATGCATGTACATATAGTGTATGTAAAATGAGACAAGTATGTGAACATTTAACTAATGTTTTGGCTATGTAAGTGATGTGGTGCAAAGTTGCGATGGGCTGCTTAATTGTAAATTCTGTTTTAGCAACATATGGTTGTTAAATGTAAGAGAATGTATTTCCCATGTGTATTGGACATGTATGGGTTAGCCTTGGAGGGCTTTCCCCTTGTGATTGAAGTGTTTGCACACTTATGAAATTTTGTATGGGCAAAATGGTCATAAAGTGACCACAATTTTGACTCTTTACTTAAAGTTCTATATCTCCTTGTGTAGAAGAAATCTTGGTATTAAATTTTGACCACATCTAGAGGACATCTAGGGGTGAACTAGAATTTTGAATTTCTAAATTTGGAGCTCTGTAGCCAAAGATATGATGTTGCAAAGTTGGCTAAGTTACTATTCATTTGGTCAGAATTTTGTAACCAACTTCAAAAATCCATAACTTGGTCCATGGGTGGGCTATTGATGTAAGAAAAAAGTTCCCTGGTTTGCTCTAAGTCTCTACTTGATAATGGAGTAAAGAAAACAGGGGTGTACATGGCTAGAATGATACAATTTATTAGTGGAAGTTACAGGTGAAGTGGCTGGTCACTAGAACTTAACAAGATTACCTAATGTATGGTAGCCAAGATTAAGACTTGTACTAGTTTTTTCCTTCTTTGACGCCATGGTGTGCATGAAATGTGATTATGTGTGTGATGATTGGACCATTATGCATGTGTTTATGTAGTGCCCAGGAGGGCCAAGTACACTAAGGGTAGTGTTCTGATGGCCTACAGAACATTACCAATCCTGGGTGTCTAAATGCACAATTTTGGCACGATAATTGGACTACCCCAAAGCGGGTAACACAAGCCATCAGGGTCCCTGAGGCATTCATCCCTTAAGCATGCCAATATCTCCCTTTCAGGTTTTCAAAAGGCATTCAAAAAAGAAAGGTCTAGATATTGGCGTCTTTCCAGGACTTGTTAATGGCCTAAACAAAACCCAACCTGAAATCTAGAAAATGCGATGCTAGTAATCTTATGTAGCTCCTTCCCGAACCCTTTCTTATCTAGCTCCAGCTCATTGATTTTCAGTTTCACCGCACGGAGCTCCTTTTGGAGGTCCTTATTGTCCTTCACGTACTGTTTCAGCTTCTAATCACGATTGTCATAGTTTACCTTGATGATGTCATGGTCAATGGACATCAAGGAAAGACACCGGCCGAGGTCCTCAATGCAAGCATTGGCTTCTTGAGTGATGGCCTTCATTTTTGGTTATGGCCTTGTACTTCAGCTCGCCAATCTTAAAGGACATGTTAGCAAGAGCCCCCATCACCTTGACTAGATTCTCTTCTGCCTTGTTCCAAATCTTCATTTGCTTTATCCTAGAATCCTTAAAGTACCCGATGATGACAAAGAACTGCCCTAAAAACATGAGAGGGAAACAAGGGCCATTGGTGGTAGAAAGTGAAGCAGAACAATGCTTGTATTGAGAATAGCTGAAGGGTAAAAGGGCTAACCTTGGTAGAATAATCTGTCAACGCTGCTGTGATGCGCTCCTCATTCAAGAGGTCTGGAGAAAGTTCCTTAAAGGTGGTGTTTGTAGTCCCCCCCTGATAAAGTTGTGGGATCATCCTTCTAGAAACATCATGGTCAAAGGGGGACATGTCCTCGGTCATGTCCTAAATGGGTGACCTCGGGACTACCACCTTTCACAGATGTGCATTCCTAATAGCTCAGCGGGCCTCTTGTTCGGCCAACCACTTAGGCATTGAGTTTTCCCCTAGATGGTCATGGTGAAGTCCGTTTATAACATCAGTACCCAACCAATCTTCAATGCAGTCATAAGCCAAAAAGAAACTGAGAAACATGGAAGTTGAACTGAAAGAACCTTGGGAAGGGACCTCAGCCTGCCTAGAAGTGCCCTTGCTGTTAAAAATTTTCAAAGCATCCTCGACCACCACTTTCAGTGCCTTGGCCCTTTTCTTCTCCCTCTACTTTTCAATTGCCCGAGTAGCCAAGGCTTCCTCAGTCATCGCTATAAGCAAACCCACGATGGTACGTGGACTTGCTAGAGGAGTAGTAGTCTTTTTTTCAAGCTCTTCTTGGTCGGTAACTTCTGAGTCATCCAAAAGAGCAATCTCAGTGCCCAAAGGGACCTTCAGCTCAGGGACCACTTATGCAGTAGGGATGTCGGTGGATGGGAGACTACATGAGGCTTCTTTGGTGGAGGATTGCTAGAGGTCTTCCTTCTAGACTTTCTCTTGGCTGCCCTCTTCATGTCATGTTTCTTTCGAGCCTTGGCCAAAAAAGCCTTCCAATAAAACTCAACGCTGAAGTCATCACCCATTTTTGTCAAAAAGAAAGCATCAGTGTGAGTTGCTGAAACAAGAAAAAAAAAATAAGTGGATGACACCTATGAGAAACAAAGGAGATGTAATAAAAATCTCCCTGAAGTAGCTGGACCAAGATCGGATCCTTCGGAGAGTCATCATCAGGATCTTTGCCAGTAGGCTTCGTTTCAGAAGGCTTCGAAGTGTGTTCGGCAATTGCCATTGCCTCGACTAGAGGAGGGGGTAGATGTGCAAGGCATGTAGCACCTCATCTATCATTAAGTCCTACCTGATGGCAAAAGGACAACGATCAGCATCATTAACCAACTCCCCCAAGTTTGCTATGACCCGAATTCGAGCGTCGAAAGTGTGAAAGCACTTCTTCATCTTTTTGTCTAAAAGCAAGGAGTGGTCGTACAAATCCACCTCTAGGCTCCCAGAAGTGCGCTTGCCTAAAATCCCCAAAGATTTCGCTATCCTCATGAAGAAATACTTCTTCTGCTAGTTGCACCAACCGTTACGGGTGCTGAACACAAATAAGTACTTCTTGCTTCCTGAACCACGGGGATGAATTAAGTAGAAGGACCCCTTCAACGCAATGAGTAGCTTGAAGTACCATAGAAAGATCAGGAAGTGGGAGTGACCTCAAAGACACTACTCATGCATAAATAAGCGTTGAAATGAGCATAGGAGTTAGGTGGGAGCTGGTTGACCGCTATCCCATGGAACTCACAAAAATCTTTGACCATGGGGTGGGGGGATATCAGAGCCCGACCTTTAGCTGGGTCTTAAAGCCTATAATCTCCCCCTCCTGAGGTTCGTACCTCAACCCCATTGTGTTCGGCACTTGGACGGTAGCATTCATGGGAAAGGAATACTTATTCCTCTATTTCTCAACTTTATGCATCGTAGCGCAACTTGGGTGGGCGTCCAAAGACTCCCAGTTGCCCTTAAAGAAGATGAATGCTTCGGCCATGATGATACTTCGGAAGAAGAAAAGAAGTGAGAACAAAAACGAAGACTACATGAGGTCGAAGATGTTGCCAAAAACACACAGGAAAAGTCTTAGAGTGCTCAAGGAACAAGAAGCAATGATGAGCTGAGAGAAAATATTGAATTTCCCTCTGGAGGGAAGAGGTATATATATGTTAGTGTTGTGCCCAAAAGCCAATCATGAGGTGATTGTATTTTTCCACATTGAGTCATGATATTTTATTAAGGCATTAATCCAACAATTATGTTTGTTGTTTTGTTTCTGCGTAACTTAACAAACATAATCGTAACCCTAGAATAATAATATTCTTAAACATCCCTGGTCTAGTATTATTGTGGAGCGGATTGCAATAATACATAACGACTAGCATATGTGGAGACTAAATTGAGATATGTAGTCTACATATGGGTACAAGTTGGAGAACTTGTGTACTGGACCGACCCACCATGGGAACACTACATGGATCGTTATATGAGTGTCATAAGTGATTCTCATAGTGATCATGGTATATGTAGTCCTTCGACCAAAGATCATCAAGGTTCGCTACATGTGAGTCACATACTTTGATACTTTCCTTTGTTGCTTGTAACTGAGTGAACTTGAAGGAGGTCATTGGGTATGTCACATATCATGCGGAGGGATTTGTATGATCAAGATGGGATTTGTCCCTCCTATGTAACGGGAGTGATATCTTCGGGCCCCTTGATAGAGTGAGACTTAGAAAATGCATGGCCATGCTCGGATGAGTTGATATACGATATCAATGTCATCAGTTTAAGTTGGTCTACTCGGTAATCAAGAAACCAAAGATTGGGCTATACGAGAGTGACACATTCCATGTCTCGTGCTTAGTCTTGATATCTTGGACAAAGGGACAATGGCATATATCGGTGATGATCATAAAGGTTTAGTCGAATCACCGACAATCTTGTCACTTGGGTAGCAATGATGTGTTGCTAGACACCGCTCATTGCTTATGATCATAAATGTGATTTATGATCATTGCCAACATGGCAAGAGCCTATTGGGTCGCACACATAGAGCTATTTGGATCATTAGAGTGCATGGGCTAATTATTTGGGTTATGGTTTCACTTTAATTTCGTATTAATAATGGGCCCAAGAGTTGAGCCATTATTAAGCCCGAAATTAAATCCTAATTGGATTAGGGCTTTGAAACCCATTAGGCCTGGAAGTTGAGTCTCACTATAAATACAACTTTTAAGTGAGAAATTCGCAGGTCTCCTTGCCCTAGCCTCCAAAAAGGACAGCCACACTCTTCTCTCGCAATTCCTTGGAGGACGCAAGCTAGCACTGCGAGTGCAAGAGAAACACATCTACCGGGACGTTGTGGAAGCATGGTGATCCCGAGAGGCTCGTGTGGATACCATAGAGAGCCTGAACACGTCAACTGTTCAGGTTTTGTGATTCGACTCTACAGTTGAGTGAGAGATCTCAACCGAAAATTAGGTATGAAAATTTTTGAACACCCGGTTTACCCCGTTTCACTTGGATCCTGGAGGGTTTTGGTTAAATTCCGCTGTGCTGTGTGGCTCCCGAAACCCATCAATATAGGCCCCAAAGAAGTGCGATGAATCATCACAATTAATAAAGATGTGGAAAAGTGAAAATGCCCTTTCCTCCCATTTCAGGAATGCATGACGTTTCGCTCCAATCATTGGGCCACACGAGTACCTAGAAATTTGAAATTGAGGCAATGATTTAGGACATGACATAAAGCTGCCCACTCATGAACAGACATCAAGTCGAATGATGATATGCAAATGATGGCCTTCAAATGAAGTGAGGTAACATACTGTCGGCTGAAGTAACTAGCGGTTTAGGAAGCCCAAGCAATGTGTGAGTATGAAAGCGAGGTAAATGACCGATGCAGGTCATACCAAAGTGACACTCAACTGATGAAGCATAGCTTCATTGGCTATAAGGGGAAGGCATGTGATGGCTGAAGGCCTTAACACAAAGTGCTAGCCAAAAGCCATGAGGCCAAGTGCTAGCTGAAGGCTAAAATGCCAACAATTGGCTGAAAGTTACATGGTCACGACCTGGCCAAGGGCCACAAGGCCAAGAGCTTGCCAAATGCCATAGGGCAAAGAGCTAGGTGAAGGCTACAAGGGCAAGAAAAGTCTGAAAAGTCTAAAGCGACAAAATCATGGGGTTCGCCTGAGGTCCGTCAAAGCCTCAATAACTTTGGCTATATACAGTGACCTCGGGCACCTGTCCCTCACCAAGAACTCATTTACCATACCACCCACCACCTACCTGAGCACCAATGTTCTTAATAACCACAAATGCTATTATGAAATAGCTCCCAAGTGCATGCAAAGTGTTCTCTAAGGCCTATGTCACAGTGGCTCATAGCATAAAATAGTTGGAATGATGTTGACCACTCCTCCCTGATCTTGCCGAACACTTGTAAGGCTAATATGAGAACTTTATCCCAATGAGCCAGTATAAAATGAGCCCTTTTCTAGGTATATAGGACAGAGAACACTAAGTTGAGCTTAAGTAATAGTACACTCCGAGGCATCGAAGAATTCCCCCCCTGGAAAACACTCCGAGGATTCCCTTTACACCCTTCTCTTTGGTTTCTTTCAAGGACTGACAGCCAACCATTGTGCATGCTGATGTAGAGCTCAAATGACCAAAGTCCCCTAGGACATCAACTTGCTTGTAGTCCTTTCTACCTATACAGTGAGTAAATCAAACATACAAGTGGTTAACTTAACATGCATGAAATTTGGCATCAAATTAAGTTAGCTAGGAATCATCAACTAAATAAAGAATAAAACACATATCTCTAAATTGAAAGAAAACTATACTCATAACGAATAACAAGTATTCCTTTTTGGGATGTCCTAAAAAAATGAGTCATTTCTTTTGAAATTTTTTTTGACATAACTTGGTTAGAATGAAAACATTCACAACATTGTTGGAAAAAAAGCATTTATAACTTGGTTAGAATAGAAACATTCATAACTTGATTAAAATAGAAGCATTCATACCTTATTATAATAGAAACACTCATAAAGAGTCACAACATGGTTGGATTACAAACATTCATAACTTGGTTAGAATAGAAGCATTCACAGCTTGACCCTCATGTAAACTATCTTTACACAAAACCCAAAAACTACACAAAACCAAACAAAAATCTTTTCTTTTTCTAATCATCATTTAAACTTTCAATAAACCAAACCCAAAAAGGTTTTTTTTTTTATTTTAGGTTCAAAGGTAAAAATGGAAAGAGTAACATAAATTATACAAATCTTAACCTTCGTATGCAAAGAAATGCATCATCCAAAATGGGATGAACAAAGTAAGTCTTAAGTACAAGATCTTTCTCGTGTTCATCAATTCTAAGAATAAAAGATTTTGAGTTCATGAATAAGTAAAAGAAAAATGAATGGAGGTGAAAATAACATAAGCTAAACATCCATCTCTAAAATTTCTTCATCTCCACAAAATCTTTGCTCTGATGTACCAAAATTATCATTGATTGCCTACGGATGGCATACCTATGCTTGATGCCCTCATTATTACTACCACCTCGACCAGGCCTTGAGTTGACAAACATCTAGAAAAGTCATTGCCTTTTGATTGAGTTTCATCATTACATGTCCTTGGATCTAACACCTCAGACCCTTCTGAGGTGCCTTAGAGCTTACTTTTCAATACACTGCAAGTTGGGGAAAAGGCTACCAAATGTCCTATCCCCATCAACCACTCCTGCATATGTGGTTGGATGAGAAGCATGTTGTTACCCACTCCAGGGGTAGTCCAATTATGGTGCCAAAATTGTGCATTTAGACTCCCAGGATTGGTAATGTTCTGTAGGCCATCAGAACACTACCTTTAGCATGCATACCCAAGTGGCCCTCTTGGGCACTATGTAAACACATGCATATTGGTTCAACCATCATACACATATTCACATTTCATGCATGCCATGGAATCAAAGAAGGAAAACACTAGCACAAGTCTTAATCTTGGCTAATGCACATTAGGCAATCTTGCTAAGTTTTAGTGACCAGCCACTGCACCTGTAACTTCCACTAATAAACCTTATCATTCTAGCCATGTACCCCCTATTTTCTTTACTCCATTATCAATCAGAGACTTATAGAAAACCAAGGAATTTTTTTTTTACATCAATAACCCACCTATGGACCAAGTTATGGATTTTTTAAGTTGGTTAGAAAATTCTGACAAAATGAATAGTAACTTAGCCAACTTTGCAACATCATATCTTTGGATACAAAGCTCAAAAATTCATAAATTCAAAATCCCAGTTCAACCTATAGATGTTCTATAGCTGTGGTCAAAATTTCATAGCAAGATTACTTCTACACAAGGAGATATAGAACTTTAAGTGCAGAGTCAAAATTCTGGTCACTTTATGACCATTTTGCCATACAAAATTTCATAGGTGTGCAAACACTTCATTCACAAGGGGAAAGCCCTCCTAGGCTACCTCATATATTCCATTACACATAGGAAATAAATTCCCTTGCATTTAATAAACATATGTGGCTTAAACAGAATTTACAAGTAAGCCGCCCATCAATCACACTTAGGCAGCTTTGCACCACATCACTTACATAGCCAAAACATTACTCAAATGTTCACATACTTGTCTTATTTTATATACAATACATGTACATGCATTCATTCACTAAAAAATGTTCTTAACTCATCTAAATAGACACCCTGGGTTACAGGAGTGCCTGAGATACAATGGACTCCAGAAACAGGATGCTGGACAACTGCTGCATAACACAACAAGTACAACCATTAAAAAATACCAAATGTGCTTATAAACTCACCAAACTTTCCAGATCATAACCGAAAATATGGAATTCTAGGTACCAAAAATGTTAGTTTGAATTTGATCTTTCTACTGAACCTGAAATGACAGAATTGAGGGGAGTAAGTTTCGTTGAGAAACTTAGTAAGGGTAGCACTTGGATTCAATAGGCAATATAACCATCATTAAAACCTGCATCCAAAGACACTAAAACACAAAAACCACAATGAATATACACAAGATATAGCAACCAAATGCAGTAGCCATTCACAACCAACAAACACATGAAATGCACCAGCAACATATACCATAGGTTAGTCCATAAAACACATAATAAACATAATCAAATCATTATGGCAACCCTGCTAAAGCTAATTCTTGGTCTTAGGAGGATTCTAACACTAGTTAGTACTAACTTTGGGCTCTAGAAACCCTCACTTCACTGCCATCTTTGTGCACCTTACACTAGGTCACAAAACCTTCAATAAGTGCACTTCCCACACTAAGCTTGGTTCTGCAAGTGCACGGCTCTCTTGCAAGGTTTTCCCTAACTCCATAGTTGCTTGAAAATATAGAAAACAACCCACGAGAGCTAGAGAGACCTTACTAAATTCGGTAGGCCAAACATCAAGCTTAATCCTTGAAGCACCCAAGCAATAGCTCTAGTTTGCTTCCAATTGCTTCCTTTTGCCTTCAATTTCAATCTTGGAGGTATGGTGGCTATGGAAGAGCTATGAAAGAATTTTGGAGGAGGGTGGTGGCTTTGTGGGTCCAATATGGGAGAGAAATAGGTGAATTGGCCACTTACATGAGCTTAAATGGGCTTAAGGGCATAAAACACACTTAAACAAGCTTAACCTTGCTTTATGTCATTTTCCTTCTCACTAATTTTGGTTTCTTTGTCTTAAACTCGTTGGTAAAAATGTGCCTAACATTTTTGACCCATTTATCAAGGCTTGGCTGCCTCCTCCATGGTGGGATAATTCCACAATTTCACAATTTGACTTAAGTCAAAAGCTTGAGCACCTTAAGGTTTACACTAAGGCATTTAGGTCCTTAATGCCTTTAGTGTTTCCTTTGTTCAAACTTGTCTTCCATGAGCAATTTGGTCCTCCAATAGTACTTTCATAACATTCATATCCTTCACATAACTCTCCAAATCTCTTTCTTGAGAGTTTTGTATTTGAGTACCCAAATTTCCAAAATCTTATAAAAAAGTCCATATGTTGCTTGACAAACAAGCAACCCTTAAGGCTTTTCTTGGGGACCAAGTTAGTAACTTGGAACACTTTTAAGGAGGTGTTCATTATACCTTTAACCCCTTATACCCCAATTACTATGAAGAGAATTACACAATATAATGGGTTTTTTTACCATTATGCTACACTTATAATTCTCCAATTTTTTTGTGGTGGTAACACATGTGGTGGGCCTACAAACACCCATAATCTCCCCAAAGGCCACTATATTACAGAAGCTTTTCTATCCTTAGAGGTATGGTAATCCTAACACTTCTACGAACTTACAGTGACAAGAGAAATGACTTGAGTGTTATAGAATCCCACCTTAGAAATATCCCTGGGACCTCTATCCTACTCTTCCTTTTGTATCTTTTACATGTCTATTGTGGCAAACCTCTAGGTCTGAATCACATCCATTTGTAGCACTATCCCAACATGAGGCTTTGGGATAGAACACCACCAAATCACATTGATTGTAGGAATAGTTAAACAAGCCTTGATGGATTCTCATCTTTTGCAACTATAATGTGGCATCCTCAACGCTTAATAATGCCACCCTTTCTAGAAAGGAACTTCATCTGATGTTCAATCCTTTTCTACTCAGACTAAAGCAGGAGTTAGCACAATTTCTACTTGTATAGCAAGCATTCCTCCAGTAAGGAAAGACAAAAAAAAGCTGGTGAGGCCTAATGGAGCCATCAGAAGACTACCTCACAGTGATCCTCTAATAGTGACTATCAAAATTTATCAATAAAAGGTTAAGAGGTTCCTCTATGGTAATTGTTACCTACTCCGGGGTAGTCCAATTATGGTGCCAAAATTGTGAATTCTAGTCACTTTATGACCATTTTGCCATACAATTTTTCATAAGTGTGCAAGCACTTCATTCACAAGGAGTAAGCCCTCCAAAGCTATCCCATACATGTCCATTACACATAGGAATTACATTCCCTTTCTTTTAACAACTTTATGTGGCCAAAACAAAATTTATGAGTAAGCAGCCCATCATTGACACCTAGGCAGCTTTGCACCACATCACTTACATAGCCAAAACATTACTCAAATGTTCACATACTTGTCTCATTTCACACACACTACATGTACATTCATACCTGCACTATAATATGGTCTTAACTCAGCAAAATACACACCCTAGGTTACAGAGTGCCTGAGACACAATGGACTCCATAACAGGATGCTGGACAGCTTCTGCATAACACAATATGTACCTACATTAAAAATATCAAATGTGCTCGTAGAATAACCAAAATTTCCTGATCATAACTAGAAATATGTAAGTTCAAGTACTTGAAATTTTAGATCAAAACTCAAACCACAAAGGTTAGTTTTAAGGTGATCTTTCTGCTGGACCTGAAATGACAGAATTGAGGGGAGTAAGTTTCATTGAGAAACTTAGTAAGGGTAACACTTGGTTTCAATAGGCAATGTGACCATCATCAAAACCTAAATCCAAAGACACTAAAACAAAAAAACCACAATGCATATATACAAGATATAGCAACCAAATGTAGCAGCCAAACAGAGACAACAAACACATGGAATGCAGCAGCAACAATAACCATAGATTAGTCCGTAAAACATGTAATAACTTAAACAAATCACTATGGCAGCCCTCCTTAAGCTAATGCTTGGCCTTAATAGGATTTTAACAGTAGTTAGTACTAACTTTTGGGCTCTCGAAACCTAGAAATTCGCTACCATCACTATGCACTCCACACTAGTTCACAAAACCTTCAATAAGTGCACTGCCCTGTTTAAACTTGGTTCACCAAGCTCATGGCTCTCTTCCAAGCTTAGCCCTAGCTCCATGGTTTCTTAAAAACACAGAAAACAACCCATGAGAGCAAGAGAACCCTTACCTTGATGGGTATGCTGAAATTGGAGCTTGATCCTAGGTGCACTCAAGCAATAGTACCAAATAGCTTCCAATTGTGCTTCCTTGACTTCAATTGCAAGTAGTTTTGAGTTTGAAGGTATGGTGGCTATGCAAGAAGTGTGGAGGAGAGGGCTGGCTTTCTTTTTTATGGTGGAGGCTGAAATTTAGAGAAGCAAAGGTGGTCTTGACTACTTAAATAGTCAAAAGTACACTAAACACACTTAAGTAGTCTTAACCTTGTCTTATGTCATTTTCCTTGCTACAAGACTATGGTTTCTTAGTCTTAATCTTTTGGCCCACATTTGACCATCCTTATCTCCCTTTATCAACCCTCCTTATGTGGGATAACCCCACAAAACTTTCATTTGACTTAAGTCATAGACATATACATCTTACGGCCTACATTAGAACACTTAGGTTCATTATGCCTTTTTGTGTTTTCTTTGTCCTTAGTTGTCTTCCATAAGCAATTTTGTCCTCCAATAGCATTTTCATACCATTCATATCCTTCTCATAACTCTCCAAATCTCTTTTGTGAAAGTTTTGCAATTGAGTACTGGAATTTCCAAAACCTTATGAAAAAAGTCCATAGGTTGCTTGACAAACAAGCAATCCTTAAGGCTTTACTTAGGGGCCAACTTACCAACTTGGAACACTTTTAAGGAGGTGTTGATAATCCCTTTTACACCCCATACTTCAATCATTATGGTGAGAATTACACAATATAATGGTTTGTAGCCATTATGACACACTTATAATTCTCCTATTTTTGTGAGGCGGTAACAGTAATAGCTTAAATGGTGACGTACTATTTTGTAGCAATACTACTAAATTTGAGCGTCTTAGTCAACCAAATGAGCTCGGTGATTGGCCCCACTTTTGGAGTAGGACCTGCATAGCTCCCCATATTTAGATGTAATGAGTTACCCATGAAGCTGGTAGGCATAGCAATTGAGAGTAGCCATGAAGTGTATGTGACTACAATTGTGAAATTTCTAATCATAGATGCCTACTCCCGTATAATGGCCTAATTGGAATATGCATGTATGGAGCACTACTTTTGTACCCTAACGCGAGAAACTTAACTATAACATTTAGCAATGGGGAAAAATATGCATACATACATGTCAACCAAGAGGAGGCTAAGTAGATTTTTGCTAGTTGAAAGCGAAGAAGCAACAACAGAACCTGGAAAGGCAACCCCTAGTCCCAACACAAAATAGACATATAGTAGAGCTATAAGCCAAGCTTGAGAAACAAGCAAGAAAGGATAGACTGAAGAAGTAAGAAGAGTGGAACTCAAGCTTGCACATGCCATGAAGATAGGTGTTGTGCTTCCACCAGTGGTAAAGTTTGTGCTCATTAATCTCCTACGTGCTAATAAAGATATCTTTGCTTTCCCCTCCAAGGATATGCTAAAAGTCAGCCTTACCATCATAGACCATAAAGTTAGGATAGACCTTAGTGCTCTACTTGTTAGACAGAATAAGTGAACAATGGCCCCCCAAAAGATAGCCTTTGTAAGGGAGGAAGTACAAAGGCTCCTTAAGATAGGAGTTATCTAAAAGTATAATATTCAATATGGTTAGCTAACATTTTCTTGGCCATGATTACATATACCACCTAGAAATAGGTTATGGATTATATGATAATGAAATAGCCATGATTACATATGATAATGAGATAGGAGTTATCTAAATAGGTTGGAACATGGTAGTCTACATGGATTATATGATAACGAAATGGCCATGATTACATATACCACCTAGAAATTGTTTTGCCAACTCAAGAAGTATGGCCTAAGATTGAATCTTTAGAAATGTACTTTTAGTGTATGGTTAGGGATGTTTCCTGGGGATATGTTATCTGTTACCACTACACAAAAATGGGAGAATTACAAGTGTCATAATGGCTAAAAACCATTATATTTTGTAATTCTCACCATAGTGATTGAAGTGTGGGGGGTGAAAGGCACGATCGACACCTCCTTAAAAGTGTTCCAAGTTGGTAACTTGGCCGCCAAGAAAAGCCTTAAGGATTGCTTGTTTGTCAAGCAACCTATGGGCTTTTTTGTAAGGTTTTGGAAATTCAGGTACTTAATTGCAAAATCTCAAGAAAAAGACTTGGAGAGTTATGGGAAGGATATGAATGGTATGAAAGTGCTATTGGAGGACCAAATGTGGGTTTCTAGTGCCGAAAGTTAGTACTAACTAGTTTTAAAATCCTCCTAAGACCAAGCGTTAGCTTGAGGAGGGCTTCCATAGTGATTTGGTTATGTTTATTATGTGTTTTATGGACTAACCTATGGTATATGTTGCTGCATTTCATGTGTTTGTTGGTTGTGAATGGCTGCTGCATTTTGTTGCTATATCTTGTATATATGCATTGTAGTTTTTTGTGTTTTAGTGTCTTTGAATGCATGTTTTGATGATGGTCACACTGCCTATTGAATCCAAGTGTTATCCTTACTAAGTTTCCCAATGAAACTTACTCCCCTAATTCTGTCATTTTAAGTCCAGAAGAAATATCACATTCAAACTGACCTTTGTGGTTTGAGTTTTGATCTTAAATTTTAGGCACATGAACTTTTGTATGTCTAGTTGTTATCTGGAAAGTTTAGCAATTTTAGGAGCACATTTGGTATTTTTAATGGTGGTACTTATTGTGTTGTGAAGCAGCTATCTAGCATCCCATTCTGGAGTCCATTGTGTCTCAGGCACTCCTGTAACCTAGGATGCGTATTTAGCTAAGTTAAGACCATTTTGTAGTGCATGTATGCAGGTACATGTAGTGTATGTAAAATGAGACAAGTATGTGAACATTTGAGTAATGTTTTGGCTACATAAGTGATGTGGTGCAACGCTACCTAAGTGTGAAAAATGCTACCTAAGTGTGAATGATGGCTACTTACTTGTAAATTCTGTTTTAGCAACATAAAGTTGTTAAATGCAAGGAAATGTATTTCCTATGGCTACGGGACATATATGGGGTAACCTTGGAGGGCATTCCCCTTGTGATTGAAGTGTTTGCACACTTATGAAATTTTGTATGGGCAAAATGGTCATAAACTAGCCAAAATTTTGACTTTACACTTAAAGTTCTATATCTCCTTGTGTAGAAGGAATCTTGGTATTAAATTTTGACCACATCTAGAGAACATCTAGATATTGAACTGGGATTTTGAATTTATAAATTTGGAGTACTGTAGCCAAAGATATGATGTTGCAAAGTTGGCTAAGTTACTATTCATTTTGTCAGAATTTTGTAACCAACTTAAAAAATTCATAACTTGGTCCATAGATGGGCTATTGATGTAAAAAAAAATTCCTTAGTTTTCTCTAAGTCTCTACTTGATAATGGAGCAAATAAAATAGGGGGTACATGGCTAGAATGATACAGTTTATTTGTGGAAGTTACCGGTGCAGTGGCTGGCTAATAGAACTTAATAAGATTACCTAATGTGTGGTAGCCAAGATTAAGACTTGTGCTAGTGTTTTCCTTCTTTTCTGTCATAGTGTGCATGAATTGTGAATATGTGTGTGATGGTTGGACCAATATGCATGTGTTTACATAGTGCCCAAAAGGGCCACTTGGGTATGCACACTACGGGTGGTGTTTTGATGGCCTACAGAACATTACCAATCCTAGGAGTCTAAATGCACAATGTTGGCACCATAATTGGACTACTCCGGAGTGGGTAACATTATCAGATAAAGGGATTGTTGTGCATCTTTAAAAGATTAAAGCCACATAGTGTAGCAAGTATGAGGCTCTGACCATCCTCCAACTTGTGAAAAGGTTGAAATTGTTACCCACTCCGGGGTAATCCACTTATGGTTTCAAAACTGTACGTTTAAAGTCCCAGGATTGGTGTGTCCTATAGGTCATCAAAACAACACCTCTAGTGTACATACTCAATTGACCCTCTTGAGTACTATGTAAATACATGCATATTGGTCTAACCATAGCACACATATTCACATTTATGCATACTATGGTAGCTAAGAAGGAAAACACTAGCCCAAGTCTTAGTTTTGGCTTCCACACATTAAGCATTCCTACTAGGTTCAAAAAATTCCAGCCACTGCACCCAAACTTCCTCCAATAAAATGTGTTAATCTAACCATGTAACCCCATGTTTTATTTACTTCATCGTCAAGTAGAGTCTTTAATCAAACCAAGGAATTTGGTTTTACATCAATAGCCTACCTATGGACCAAGTTATAGATTTTTTAAGTTGGTTACAAAATTCTGACCAAATGAACAGTAACTTAGCCAACTTTGCAGTTTCATATCTTTGGCTACAGGGCTCCAAATTCAGAAATTCGAACTCCAAGTTCAACCTCTATATGTGTTCTAGGTGTAGTCAAAACTCCATACCAAGATTATTTTTATACTGGGAGATATAGAACCTTGAGCACATAGTCAAAATTCTGGTACTTTATGGCCATTTTGCACAAACAAAATTTCATAAGTGTGCAAACACTTCATTCACAAAGGGTAAGCACTCCAAGGCTATCTCATACATGTCCAATACACATATGAATTACATGCTGTTGCATGTAGCAACTTTATGTGGCCAAAACAGAATTTTCAAGTAAGCAGCCTATCATTCACACTTAGGCAGCTTTGCACCACATCACATACATAGCAAAATCATTACTCAAATGTTCACATACGTGTCTCATTTTACAAACAATACATGTACATGAATACATGCACTAGAAAATGGTTCTTAAGTGAGCTAAATAGGCAACCTAAGTTACAGGAGTACCTGAGACATAATACACTCCAGAACAGGATGCTAGACAGCTGCTGCATAACACAATAAGCACCATCACTAAAAATGTCAAATGTGCTCCTAAAATCACTAAACTTTCCAGATCACAACTAGACATATGGAAGTTTAAGTACCTGAAATTTCAGATCAAAAATCAAACGACAAGGGTCATTTTGAATGTGATCTTTCTGCTGGACCTGAAATGACAGAATTGAGGGTAATAAGTTTCATTGAGAACCATGGTAAGGGTAGCACTTGGATTCAATAGGAAATGTAACAATCATTAAAACCTGCATCCAAAGACACTAGAAAAAAAACCACAATGCATATATACAAGATATAGCAACCAAATGCAGCAGCCGTTCACAACCGTCAAACTCATGAAATGCAGCAGCAACATAAACCATTGGTTAGTACATAAAACATGCAATAAACAAAACCAAATCACTATGGAAGCCCTCCTCAAGCTAATGCTTGGTCTTAGGAGGATTTTAACACTAGTTAGTACTAACTTTGGGCTCTAGAAACCCTCATTTCACTGCCATCATTGTGCACTTCACACTAGGTCACAAAACCTTCAATAAGTGCACTCCCCTCATTAAGCTTGGTTCATCAAGGTCATGGTTCTCTTCCAAGCTTAGCCCTGGCTCCATGGTTTCCTGAAAAAATAGAAAACAACCCATGAGAGCAAGAGAACCCTTACCAAAGTGGGTAGGCTGAAAATCAAGCTTGATCCTTGAAGTATCCAAGCAGTAGCTTTAGTTTGCTTCCAATTGCTTCCTTTTGCCTTCATTTCAATCAATTACATGTTTGAAGGTGTGGTGGCTAAGGAGGAAGTGTGGTTGTGTTCTTGGCCTGGAGGAGGCTAAAAATGTGAGAGAGATAAGTGAGTTGGCTACTTAAATGGGCTTAGATGACTTAAGTGCACAAAACACACTTAACAAGCTGAACCTTGCATTATGTCCTTTTCCTTGCCCATAAGCATGGTTTCTTTGTCTTAAATTTATTGGCCCACATTTTCCCCACACTTTTGACCAATTTCCAAGCCTCCCTAGGTGGGAAACCTACAAATTGCTCCATTTGACTTAAGTTAAAGACATACACATCTTATGGTCTACATTAGAACACATAGTTCTTTTATGCCTTTTTTTGTTTTTTGTCCATAGTCATCTTCCATAAGCAATTTGGTCCTTCAATAGCACTTTCATACCATTCATATCCTTCTCATAACTCTCCAAATCTCTTTTGTGAAAGTTTTTCAATTGAGTACCCAAATTTCCAAAATATTACAAAAAAGTCCATCGGTTGCTTGACAAACAAGCAATCCTCAAGGCTTTTCTTGGAGGCCAAGTTACCAACTTGGAACACTTTTAAGGAGGTGCTAGTCATGCCTTTTACCCCCCACACTTCAATCACTATGGTGGGAATTATACAATATATTGGCTTTTAGCCACTATGACACTTGTAATTCTCCCATTTTTGTGAGATTGTAACAAACCTCCCCCCCCTCAAATATTTTTGTCCTCCAAAATTTCCTTTAACTTTGGGTATTCTATAAGATACCTCTCCATAAGGTCTTTTTCATTTTCCCAGGTTGCTTCTTTTTCAAAGTTATGTGGCCACTAAACTTTAACCATGGGAATGAGCTTATTTCTTAACCTTCCGGTATCCCTGGCTTAGATAGCTATAGGCTTCTCTTCATATGTCAAGTTAGGTTGCAACTGTATGTCTTCCACTACAATAGCATGCTTTGTGTCCAATAGGCACTTCTTAAGCATACTGATGTGAAAAACATTATGAACACTAGACATGCTTGGCGGTAGAGCTAACATGTTTGTTACTTTTCCAACTCTATCCAAGATCTCATAAAGACGTATGTATCTTGGAGCTAACTTGGTTCTTCTGTCAAATCTGACAGTGCCTTTGGTTGGTGCAACGTTCAGCGAAACATTGTCACCAACCTTAAACTCCAAGTCTTTCTTTCTTTTGCTCACATAGGCTGTGGTCCTTTCATTGGCTGCATTTAATCTCTCTTGAATTTTCTTGATTTTGGTAGTAGTCTCCTCAATAATTTTAGGACCCAACTATAGCCTGTTTGAGGCTTCCACCCAAAAGTGGGGTGTCATGCACCTTCTTCCATATAATGCTTCATAAGGTGCCATGCCAATGGTGCTTTGGTAACTATTGTTATATGAGAATTCCAGCAGTGGCAAGTGTTGGTCCTATTCACCTTTGAAATCCAACACACAGCTCCTGAGTATGTCTTCCAGTATCTATATCACCCTTTCAGATTGTCCATCTATCTGAGGATGACAAGTAGTACTTAGGTGGATTTTGGTTCGTAATGCTTTATCAAAAGCACTCCAAAAACTGAGCTGTAAATCTTGGATCTCTATCAGATACAATGGTGTCTAGCACTCCATGTAGTCTCACTATTTCCTAGACATACATCTGGGCTAACTTCTTTTAAGAATCTATGAGTTTCATAGGTAAGAAGTGGGCACATTTGGTTATCCTATCCATAATGACATAGATTGTATCATGCCTTAATCTGGTCATAGGCAACCCAGTAAAAAAGTCCAAGGTTATGTTGCCCAACTTTCTCATTGGTAAAGGTAGAGTCTGTAAGGTACCAGCTGGCTTTTGGTGCTCTACCTTTACCCTCTGGCATGTGGCACATTTGGAGACATAAGTAGCTATGTCTCTCGTTATGTTTGGCCACCAGAAGTGAGTCTTGAAGTCTTTATAAATTTTCTCACATCCTAGATGGATGTTCAACTTGCTTATGTAAGCTTCATCAAGTATCTCATCCCTGAGCTTTACTCATTTAGGCACATAGAATCAATCCTTTAAGTATAGTAATCATTGCTTGTAGGGAAATGATTTATACAAGAAACCTTTCTCCTTTCCTGAAATTTTTTTCAGATCAGGATTTGTTTCCTGTGCCTCTCTGGCTTCTTCAATCCATCTAGACTGAATTGTCAATGTGTAGATTAGGGCTTCCTCCCACTTATGCCACTTATGCCATCGGCATAGCAGACTATTCTACTCATCATTATCAGTTATGGATCCTCCTTTCAGAAAACCCGTGTACTTCCGGATTAAGGCATCTGCTACTAAATTGCCTTTGCCCTCTGTGTTCTCTATATAGCAGTCATAGTCATTGATGTATTCTAACCATCTCTTTTGCCTCATGTTCAACTCTTTCTAAGTGGACAAGTACTTTAGGCTCTTATGGTCAGTGTAGATCACAAAGGAACTACCCATCAAGCAATGCCTCCATTGTTTCAAAGTAAAAATCACTGCTGTCAGTTCTAGGTCATGGGTCGGATAAGTTTACTCATGGGGTATCAATTGCCTTGACCCATAAGCAATGACATTTTTGTCTTGCATAAGCACACAACCTAACCCAGATCTAGATGTGTCTATGTAGATGATGTAGGGCTTGCTTGGATCAGGAAGAATCAATACTAGAGCTTCAATCAACCTCTGCTTGAGCTCCTGGAAACTCTTTTCAGACTTCTCAGTCCATTCAAACCTTTGACCTTTCTTGGTCAGATGAGTAAAAACTGAGGCAATCATGGAAAAGCATGACACAAATCTCCTGTAGTATCCAGCTAATCCTAGGAAACTTCTGATTTCCTTCACAGTCTTTGGTCTTTCCCATTCTTGCACTAACCTGACATTTTCAGGTTCTACGTTAAGGCCTTGTGCATTTATGATGTCTCCTAGAAAAAACACTTCCCTTATCTAGAATTCACACTTGGATAACTTGGCATAAAGTTGATATTCCAACAGAGTCTTTAATACAATCTTTAGATGATGTTCATGTTCATTTCATCCTTGGAATACACTAGGATGTCATCAACGAACCCAACCGCAAATTTGTCCAGATGTGATCTGAACACCTTATTTATCAACTCCATAAAAGCAGCTAGGGCATTAGTCAAACCAAATGGCACAACTGTGTACTCATAATCCCATATTTGGTCCTTAATGCAGTCTAAGGAATGTCCTTTTCCTTTACTCTCAACTGGAAGTATCCAGATCTCAAATCTATCTTGGAGAAGATCTTAGCTCCCTTGAGTTGATCAAAAAGATCCTTAAGCCTAGGGAGTGGATACTTGTTCTTGATAGTCACTGCATTGAGCTTCCTGTAGTTAACGCTTAGTGTCAATGATCCATCCTTCTTCTTCACAAAGAGAATAAGAGCTCCCCATGGTGAAACACTTGGCCTTATGAACCCTTTCTCAAGAAGTTCATCAAGTTGTTTCTTGAGCTCATTCATCTTTGTGATAGGCATTCTGTAATGAGGAATGGATATTTGACTAGCTCTTGGTTGCAACTTGATCTCAAACTCAATCTCCCTTAATGGTGGAATACCTGGCAGGTCTTTAGGAAAGACTTGTGGAAAGTCTTTCACTACAGGTATTCCGTCCACTTCCTCATCACAGTGCATTTCAGTCAATCCATAACACTAATCATGCTAAAAAATCACAAGTATCTCATATAATACCTTTAGTTCCATGCCATGCATTTCATACCCTAATTGCTTAGAATTCACTAATGTATGCATTTCACCATTAGGCAATGTGATTTCCCTCTCAGTACAACCAATTCTTATGTTATGCGTAGCAAGCCAATTCATACACAGCACTAAATCATACTTAGGAATGTCTAACACTAGCAAATTAGTCATAACCTTAGTCTTTCCAACTACTAGCTCACAATCCTTTGCTAGGTCATTAGTGAAAAGACATAGACTACCAACTGTTTTCACTAAGGATATCCGAAGCATGATTTTAATAGACAATTTCATGGCATCAACAAATTTCCTAGCCACCATAGACACAGATGCACCAGTATCAAATAGAACACTAACAGGCATACCATTACGGTAAATGTTACCTCTTAGTGCTCTTCCCTACTACATTGTTTCGGGCCTTTCCACTTGGAATACTTTGCCAGTTCTTCGCACTGGAGGCCTTTGGACTGGAGGAACTGGTCTCTAATGTCCCTTCCTGGGTGCTGCCTCTCTGGGTCCTGCTCTAATGGGTCTCACTGGACCTTGGGGTTCTGACCTTATCTATTGCACATGTGTGTACCTTAACCTTGCCCTCACCACCAAGATGGGAACTTTTGGCAATACCCTTGCCATGTGGTGGCTTTTTCTGCTTGCCTCCTACCTGGCTACTTTCACTTGGTGCACTGGGAAAGTACCTAGTCTCATACTCTTCTTACTCTACTAATAGAGATTTCTAGACTGCTTCATAGTATCTAACTGCTCCAAAAGGTCTTACAGCCTTTCTGATCTCTGACTTTAGGCCTCTAACAAATCTTTTCGCCTTTAACTCCTTCAGTCCATGATACTGAGGAGCATACCTCACCAACTGATTGAATTTGTGCTCATACTCTAAGGCACTGAGGTTGTCCTGCCTTAGAGCATCAAATCTAGCTTGCTTCATATCCTTGATTGCATCACTGATGTATTGCTCCTGTAACAGCTGGATGAACTCTAGCCAGGTTATTTCCATGCCTTCTTCTGGCCTTCTGCCCCTCTGGACAACATATTTATCTCTGGTGCTCCTCCACCATATCTCTGCACTGTCTACCAGATTATAAGTATCCAGTGACACTCTCTTAATGAAGTTGAGTGGCATCCTCTCAAACAGTTTTTCAATGAAGATTAACCACTCCTCAGCACTCTCAGGCCCAGCTCTTCCACCAAATTGCCAAGGTTTTAGGCCTTGGAACCTCTCCAACAGTTTGACTTGATTTAGCCTTCCAGAACCTTTGATTTGTCCTACCTGGATCTGTGAGAGTCCTCTATATGGTGATGCTCTCTATGATCTCTCTGCCTTATCCTAGATCTTCTCTCAAGGCCTTCCTTAATCTCATTCCTAGTAGAAGAATGGTCATAGACATAGGGATTGGTCTTGGACACTTGACCAATCTCAGATCTTACTCTTCTGCCTATCGTATTTCTCCTATGCTCATCTTCCACCTCAACAGTTTCATCATTTGTATCTTCTATGCTTCCAGAAGGAACATATTCAGATGTGTTTGTTCCTAGTATCCTCTTCTGGTTGCTACTGTGCATCCTAAACTGGTTCTACTAGAGCTACTTGGACTTCTTGTTGTTGTGCTTGAAGCATCCTTACTGAGTTTTCATTGGTGAGAACTAAGTTCTTCTGAAACTCTAACCAAACCTATGGCACTTTAGGGTTTGGTACCCCTTGTTGCCCCTGATTCCCTCTATGCTGTCCATTTCTTTGTTGCCCAGAATCAGTAGGAGGCCTTTGAGGTGGTTCCCCTCTCCTTGTGGCAACCATGTTTACTTCTTGTATTGATGATTCATCATAGAGCACATATAAAGATCATAGGTATTTCAATGGTACTTGACATTAGCAGCTGACCACACCGAGTTCATGAATGTAGCTAGCATATGTACATGTAAAAACCATGCTCTAACCATGCTTTAATACCAATATCTATTACCCACTCCGGGATAATCCAGTTATGGTGCCAAAACTGTGCATTTAAACTCCTAGGATTGGTATGTCTCGTAGGTCATCAGAACAACCACCCTAGTTTACATAAACGAGTGACCCTCTTCAGCACTATGTAAATACATGCATGTTGGTCTAACCATAACACACATATTCTCATTTATGCACACTATGGCAGCTAAAAAGGAAAACACTAGCCCAAGTCTTAGTTTTGGCTTCCACACATTAAGCATTCTTACTAGGTTCAAAAAATTCCAGCCACTGCACCCAAACTTCTTCCAATAAACTGTATTAATCTAACCATGTTACCCCATGTTTTATTTACTTCATTATCAATTAGAGTCTTTAAGCAAACCAAGGAATTTGGTTTTACATCAATAGCCCACCTATGGACCAAGTTATGGATTTTTTAAGTTGGTTACAAAATTCAGACCAAATCAACAGTTACTTAGCCAAATTTACAACTTTATATATTTGGGTACATGGATCCAAATTTAGAAATTTCAAATCCCAATTCAACCTCTATATGTGCTCTAGGTGTGGACAAAATTTCATACCAAAATTCTTTTTACACAAGGAGATAGAGAACTTTGAGCACAGAGTCAAAATTCTAGTCACTTTATGACCATTTTCCAAAAACAAAATTTCATAAGTGTGCAAACACTTCATTCACAAAGGGTAAGCCCTCCAAGGCTATCCTATACATGTCCAATACACATAGGAATTACATGCTCTTGCATCTAGCAACTTTATGTTGCCAAAATAGAATTACAATAGATGCCCAAAATCACCAAAATTTCCAAATCACGACTAGACATATGGAAGTTTAAGTACCTAAAATTTTAGATCAAAACTCAAACTACAATGGTTGGTTTGAATGTGATCTTTCTGCTGGACCTAAAATGATAGAATTGATGGGAGTAAGTTTCATTAAGAAACTTAGTAAAGATAGCACTTGGATTCAATAGACAATGTAACCATCATCAAAACCTGCACCTAAAGACACTAAAACAAAAAACCAGAATGCATATATACAAGATATAACAACCAAATGCAGCAACCATTCACAACCATCAAACACATGAAATATGGCAGCAACATAAACCATAGGTTAGTCCATAAAACATGCAATAAACATAACCAAATCACTATCAGAGCCCTCCGTAAGCTAATGCTTGGTCTTAGGAGGATTTAACACTAGTTAGTACTAACTTTAGGCTTTATAAACCCTCACTTCAGTACCATCATTTTGCACTTCACACTAGGTCACAAAACATTCAATAAGTGCACTATCAAGCTCATGGCTCTCTTCCAAGCTTAGCCCTAGCTGCATGGTTGCTTGAAAATACAGAAAACAACACATGAGAGCAGGAGAACCTTTACCAAAGTAGTTAGGCCAAAAATCAAGCTTGATCCTTGAAGTATCCAAGCAATAGCTCCAGTTTGCTTCCAATTGCTTCCTTTTGTCTTCAAGTTCAATCAATTGCAAGTTTGAAGGTGTGGTGGCTATGGAGGTTGTATGGCTGTGTTCTTAGGCTAGAAGAGGCCAAAAATGGGAGAGAGATAAGTGAGTTGGCCACTTAAATGGGCTTAAATGAGCTTAAGTGCACAAAACACACTTAACAAGCTTAACCTTGCTTTATGTCCTTTTCCTTGTCCATAAGCATGGTTTCTTTGTCTTAAACTTATTGGTCCACATTTTTCCCACATTTTTGACCAATTTCCAAGCCATAGCTGCCCCTACCTTGGTGCGAAAACTCCAAATTACTCCATTTGACTTAAGTCAAAGACATACACATTTTGAGGTCTACATTAGAACACTTAGGTCCTTTATGCCTTTTTGTGTTTTCTTTGCCCTTAGTTGTCTTCTATAAGCAATTTGGTCTACCAATAGCACTTTCATACCATTTATATCATTCTCATAACTCTCCAAATCTTTTTTATCAAAGTTTTGCAACTGAGTACCTGAATTTTCAAACTCTTACAAAAAAGTCCATAGGTTGCTTGACAAACAAGCAACCCTTAAGGCTTTTCTTGGGGGCCAAGTTACCAACTTGGAACACTTTTAAGGAGGTGTTGGTCATGCCTTTTACCCCCCACACTTCAATCACTATGGTTAAAATTACACAATATAATGGTTTTTAGCCGTTATGACACACTTGTAATTCTCCCATTTTTGTAAGATGGTAATAGAAATAAAAACCCTTATAGCTTGCAATGACTCTTTGTTCTTAGTCCAACATCTGAAGGGGGGAGTGTGAGGTCAAGAAAGCTTCGCTATGCCAGACTATGTCCTTGCAAAGGAGCAAATAAAATTTTTTTGACCTTATAAAGGTAAAATAGATACCAAGAGAGTAGAATAGGCAAGCTGACAGCCTGCCAAAACAGGAGGTGTTTAAGGAAGAGATGCCAAAAGCAAACATATGTGCTTTACAGATAATGACTATAACCAAGGCTAGCGAGCACTGCTAGCAAAATACTTGGGTGACAAAATCCTTGCTAAGGACAAGAAAATAAATAAGAGTCAGAAAATGGGCTAGAAGATTTACCTTGGATTTACCTTGGTGGGAGATGAGCTGTATAAATGAGGATACTTCCATCCCCTACAGGTTTGAGTATGTGAAGATAAGACTAAGGAAATCATCTTAGAAATACATAAGGGAGTGTGTAGTGTGCATGTCAGCCTGAATGTTCTAATAGTAACAATCCTAAGGCAAGGTTACTATTGGCCAACACTTTGCAAAGACAAGAGAAAATTTGTGCAAAAGTGTGATAAATGCCAATTAGACGCCAACATTCAAAGACATCACTTCGATGTTCATCACCTCAGCATCTTATAAATGTTCATTTTCTTTATGTGGCATCAACCTTATAGGACCAACGCCCATGCCCAGAGGTGGAGTAAAGTCCAACATAGTGGCCATTGACTACTCGGCAAGAACATTCCAAGTGGCAATAGAACCTCCTAGAAGTGAAGTCAACCATTGTTTAGCTCTTCCTCTCTGTAAAAATTGGAAAAACCTTAAGTGAATGCTATTGTCACAAGCTCCACTAATTCTAAAAGCATCACAAGTCTCCAAGAAACTAGCAATGTGACATTAGGATCCTTATCCACCAAACCATCAAATTGAACATAATTTTGCACCATCTTAATAATATTTGGCTTGATCTCAAAATTGTTGGTTTTGATGGGAGGTCTAACAATACTTGATTCTGTCCCTTCAAAAGGTTTCACATACTATGAGTTAGTTCTCACTTCATTAAGGTCTTCCATGATTAAGTGTTCCTGATTTTCTCCTTATTGCTCCATTTCAGAATGTAACAACTAGATTAATAAAGATCAGTCTTTCAAGTCACAAACCCAATAAAAGTTCCCCAACAATAATACCAAAACTTCATGTGCTCATAGTTCACACAAACCTTTCCCACTACGCTAACAAACAATATGGATGTGTTAAATCCCTCTATAGCATCCCTGCCCCGAGTACGGCCCTCCCAGGAAGACTACGAAACCAGAGTCTCACGCTAGTTACAGTTGGCTAGTTAATTACATGCCCATTTAAAACCTTTCGCGCATCTAGTTATTAACCTATAATCCAGCATGTATAGGGTTGCTTTGACTTTAAGTAACGGACATAAAATGAAGCAAAACATTGCACGCAATTATTAAGACATTTTTAATACACCAGCCAAAGCATAAAACCGAAGTGTATTTACTACAAGTAATAACCGTGCATGTGCATCATTACATAAGTAAAGACTATGCACATGCCCAAAAGCAACCAAAATACTACTTGACCTAAAGACATTGGAGGCTAAACTAGTATAGATACATATACTGAAGGGCTAATACTGAGATCCACTATCCACTATCTACTATGTCCTTCCTTGTGCCACTAGCCTCTACAAGGCTACAAGTCCACTATAGTTAGCACAACAACTTAACTAGTAAAACTAGAATAAAAAAAGGATTCACTAGGTGGTTACCTACACGAATACACTAGCACAACAACCATCAACGGTTATTAGCTCCTTACAAACAATCTGCACAACAACACTAAAGAGAGTGAGAATCTAAAGATTCCTAGTAAGGGATTTAGGTACCTGCAAAGAAACAATAAAAACCTACAAACAAAAACCCGATGACACTCATGTATATAATATATGAAATCTACTATAGGCCTAAGGCAGTCTGAGGCCTAACATATGCACATATATTTTGGTCTTTTGAGACTCCTTAACCTAGCCCTCGCATAGACATCACCCTATGCCTAGTAAGCTTTTGGCCCTAAACACGTTCCCAGCAAGCCTTGGTTTGCTGATGCCCTAGCAAGCTAATTTCACTGAACATCCTTCCCTTTTGTTGTTGTGCAAGAGTAATCCAAGTGTACTTGGAAGAGCCAAGTTGGGTGCACTGTGGTCCCACACTGGTGCCTTAGGACTGGGTCTTGACTATGCCACTAGGAGTTACTGACCTTTCATCCATCCTATGGTGAACCATGACTAGCGCATGGCCAACCTACTTTGGGCGTATTGGGTTCCCACTCTAGTTCCACGACCTTGAGACCTGGCTAGGTAACTAGGCATGCTAAACCTCTAGCCCTAGGTGTACTAGGCTCCCACTTTAGTCCCTCAGGTCCAGGACCCGACTACGTGACAAAGTGTTACTAAGCCTCACCCTTCCTTAGTGAACCTTGAATGATACTAGGCTTGGCACTTACTACACCTGGATGAGCTGGCCATTACTAGGAATCATGCTTGTTATAAGTGATCCTTGTGTTTTCTAGCATATATTAAGGTACCAAATGCACTAAGGTAGCCTAACTACCTTGTGCCTCCTAGGCACCTCAAAGTGCTCCAGTAATTTAGCTTGAGTTTTTAGTCATTTTCCTACTTAGAGTTATTGATGTTCCTCTTAATTCCCTAGGGTATATTACAATTACTTGGGTGTTAAGCAACCTCCCAAGTCATTCCAAGCTCCCACATTATCCATTCTAGGCCTCTTACAGGCCCTAGAGCTCACATTGTGCTCAAAGGTGCTTATGTGCCTCTATTAGCCCTATAGTGCCTTCTTTGGGCCTTAGGTGCTTTTATTAACTTTTTGTAGTTATTGAAAGTCTTGAACCAATATAGAGTCAATGAAACACTAACCCAAGTCATCTTTCCAAACTATAGCAAGTTGTGCCATAAGTTCCCCACACTAACCGTGCCTTAGTGCACGTGCACTATTCTTAGTTAACTAGGCCACAATTCTAGTTCACCAATGCTAGTTAAACATGCTCCTTGTATAAACTACTTGTTTACTCACTATTAAAGCATTAAACCTACCTTAGGAACATGTAAAAGCCTTAACTAGAGCAGCCAAACACCCCTAAGGTCACCCAAGGTCACGTTGTGCACAACTTGCCTTGCAAGTCGTGATGTGAATGCACCACACCCTTGGTGCATATGCACCTTATTTCTACAAGCTTGTTGGAATTTATGCAAACGCATCATCCCATAGTGTGTTCATATCTCAGGATTTTCTGCCTCCTTCTAGCGTGATGCGAATACACTACCTGGAAATGTGTTCTTCATGTTCTTCGTGTAGAATGGAATCCTACCTTGGTTCTAACCATTTTAGGCTTGCCAATACTTATTCCCAAGGGCATAATTAACATAAATGCATTAATAGAACAAGTAAAATACTAAATCCCTTACCTTAATTTACACAAAGCTAGCAAGATCAAGCATCGACACCAAACATATTGGTTCCACTAGGGTATCCTATGGTTCCAAGAAAATTCAAAAGACAAGGCACCAAAATTAAGCTCAACCAAGCTAGACCCTGTTACACACTCTAGGGTAGTGCAGTTATGGTGCCAAACTGTGCTTTTAAACTCCCAGGTTTGGTGTGTCCTGTAGGTCATCAGAACAACACTCCTAGTGTCCATACTCAAGTGACCCTCTTGAGTACTATGTAAATGCAAGCATATTGGTCTAACCATAACACACAAATTTACATTTATGCACACTATGGAAGCTAAGAAGGAGAACATTAGCACAAGTCTTAGTTTTGGCTTTCACACATTACGCAATCTTGTTAAGTTCTACTGACCAGCTACTGCACCTGTAACTTCCACTAATAAACTGTATTATTCTAGCCACATACCCCACCCCTCCCCCCCATTTTCCTTGCTCCATTATCAATTAGATACCTAGAGCAAACCAAGGAATTTTTTTTACATCAATAGCCCACCTATGGACCAAGTTATGGATTTTTTAACTTGGTTACAAAATTCTGACCCAATGAACAGTAACTCAGCCAACTTTGCAATGTCATATCTATGGCTACACGGCTCTAAATCTAGAAATTCAAAATCTCACTTAACCCCTAGATGTCCTCTAGGGGTGGTCAAAATTTCATACCAAGATTCATTCTACACAGGGAGATATTAAACTTTAGGTCCAGAGTCAAAATTCTGGCAACTTTTGGATCATTTTGCCCATACAATTTTTCCAACCATGCAAACACTTCATTCACAAGAGGAAAGCCCTCCAAGGCAATCCCATATACGTCCATTACACATAGGAATTAAATTCCATTTCTTTTAACAACTTTATGTGGCCAAAATAGAATTTACAAGTAAGCAGCCCATCATTCACACTTAGGCAGCTTTGCACCACATCACTTACATAGCCAAAACATTACTCAAATGTTCACGTACTTATCTCATTTTACATACACTACATGTACATGAAAACATGAAATAAAATATGGTCTTAACTCAGGTAAATACGCACCCTAGGTTACAGGAGGTCCTGAAACACAATGGACTCCAAAAACAGGATGCTGGACAGCTGCTGCACAACACAATAAGTACCACCATTAAAAACACCAAATTTGCTCCTAAAATCACCAAAATTTCCAGATTAAAACTCAAACCACAGGGGTTAGTTTGAATGTGATCTTTCTGCTAGATCTGAAATGACAGAATTGAGGGGAGTAAGGTTCATTGAGAAACTTAGTAAGGGTAGCACTTGGTTTCTTAAGGTAATGTGATCCTCATTAAAACCTGCATCCAAAGACACTAAAACACAAAAACCACAATACATATATACAACATATAGTAGCCAAATGCAGTAGCCAAACACAAACAACAAACACATGAAATGTGGCAGCGGCAGCAACATATACCCATAGGTTAGTCCATAAAACACATAATAAAGATAAATAAATCACTATGGCAGCCTTCCTCAAGCTAATGCTTGGTCTTAGGAGGATTTTAACACTAGTTAGTACTAACTTTGGGCGCTAGAAACCCTCACTTTACTACCATCTTTGTTCACTTGACACTAGGTCACAAAACCTTCAATAAGTGCACTCCCCTCACTAAGCTTGGTTCATCAAGCTCATGGCTCTCTTCCACGCTTAGCCCTACCTCCATGAATGTTTGAAAATTGAAAAAAATAGTCCATGAGAGCAAGATAACCCTTACCAAAGTGGGTAGGCTGAAAATCAAGCTTGATCCTTGAAGTATCCAAGAAATAGCTTTAGTTTGCTTCCAATTGCTTCCTTTTGCCTTCAATTTCAATCAATTTCAAGTTTGAAGGTGTGGTGGCTATGGAGGAAGTATGGCTATGTTCTTGGGCTGGGGGAGGATGAAAATGAGATAGGGAAAAGTGATTTGGCCAGTTAAATGGCCTTAAATGAGCTTAAGGGCACAAAACACACTTAACAAGCTTAACCTTGCTTTATGTCATTTGCTTTCTCACTAATTGTGGTTTCTTTGTCTTAAACTCATTGGTACACATGTGCCAAACTTTTTTGACTAATTATCAAGTCCTGGCTGCCTCCCCCACGGTGGGATAACCCCACAATTCCACCCTTAGACTTAAGTCAAAAGCTTGAACACCTTAAGGTTTACATTAGCACATTTAGGTCCTTATTGCCTTTAGTGTTTCCTTTGTTCAACCTTGTCTTCCATGAGCAATTTGGTCCTCCAATAGCACTTTCATACCATTCATATCCTTTCCATAACTCTCCAAGTCTCTTTCTTGAGAGTTTTGCAATTGAGTAACCAAATTTACAAAACCTTACAAAAAAGTCCATAGGTTGCTTGACAAACAAGCAATCCTTAAGGCTTTTCTTGGGGGCCAAGTTATCAACTTGGAACACTTTTAAGGAGGTGTTGATCATGCCTTTTACCCCGCACGCTTCAATCACTATGGTAAGAATTACACAATATAATGGTTTTTAGCCATTATGACACACTTGTAATTCTCTCGTTTTGTGAGGTGGTAATAGGCCGAATCTCAAACAACCTCAAGAAACCAAGATGAACAAGTAAACTGCTTGGGCAAAATGTACCTAAGCGCCACATGCCTTAAAAATGTCATCCCATGCTCACCAAACAAAATCCTTGCAAGAACAAGCTTGCCCATGGTTGGGTACCTCTTGGAGTGCCAATTTCTACCAAGAATTGATGATTTTGTGAAGATTTGGCCATAGAATTTCAGAAGGAAAAGGCAGCTACAGGTTTGAAGGTTAAGGATGATGAATAGTGAAGCCCCAAACCCTTGAAAATGATTTAAAAGCTCAACTTCTCATTTTAACCCTTCAACTTCTTTTGTTTTTCTAAAAAGACCCCATGCTCAAATAGTGCCATAAGACTTTCCAATTTAGTCCAACTCTTTGGTTTCTTGTCACTTAGGTCCAAACAAACAACATATGAGCTTAAATACCAAACTTATCATCTCAGGGTACAAAATGACCATTTTTCCCTCTGTGACACTTAGGTGCCAAATTGAACTAGGAAGCATCTACCCTTTTAAACACTTGCTTGACTTGCTTAGTCAAAGAAGTTGAGGCATTAAACGAGAGATTTTGACTCGTTTAACAAGTCCTATATGATCGTTGAAGGTCCGCTACTCAGTTGAGTGAGGTAATTAATTAAATTTATATATTGGAACCTTATTTCAAGTTCACATAGCAAGAATAAAGAAGTTTACCAAAGTTTACTAAGTTCCGAGGAGGTTTAGGCACTAAATGGGGTTTGGGGGAAAAATGGTAGTTTTGCATCCTAAATAGTCGGGCTGGGTCCCTAGTTTTAAAAATGAGGTTTTATAACCTAACTTTTAACTTTAACCCAAACTTAGTTGAAATAAACAAGATTTGACCAAGAATGACAAAGGTTACCAAAAGAAAGGGGTTTAAGTGTTCCATGTCTAAAACTTTGGTGGCGTAGGTTTTAAACTTGGGTTATAAGATGGTAAAGTGGGGGATGGCTACCATAACCCGAGTTCATCCTTCACACCATCATTTCTTCATCCAATTCAGCCCAAAATCAAGAGTTTTTGGTGAAAAGAGAAGCCACCATAAATGTATAGGCCATTGGAACCTTATTTCAAGCATAAAATCATGGTTTTGGAGTTTGGAAGCATGTTTCCTCCCACCCCCCTTCTTTGATACGAGGCAATCAATGTGTTCTTGATTGATTTCATGATTATTAGTTGATTGGGAGCTTGTGTTTTGGTTAGAAGTTAGTAACTTGATGTTTTGTGTCCATATTTTCTTGGAACTTACGTTGGACTTTGTGGAACTTGGTTGGTGTGAAAAAGTTGCATAAGTCTTGCTTGTTACTTGAAGTTGAGGTAAGCAATTCAGTGTTTCAAGTTTGATTGACACTATTTAAAGGTTGATGCTTAATGGAATCGAGTAGTTTCATGAATAGCATTGATTATGGTAAAGTGTGTTTACGGTGGACTAGGCTTGGAATTGTGGATTGTGTGATGTTTTGATGCATCATAGGAAGTTTGTGATGGTGTATTTGTGGCCTATGTAAGTTTTTTTACAGGTTTATGGTGAGTTTAGGCATCTATTGCATGCCTTAAATTCATAGGAAACAACTAAAGAGGCTTCAGAGGGTGTTTTCGACATTTAGGACATGCGGTCTTGGAGCCTAGTTACCTCAGCGCCCAAGGCTCATTTTTCTCTCCACATAACAGAGTACTCCTACACCTAGGCCTCATGCGCTTAGGTGCTCCTAGCACCTAGGCCCAAGAAGCCTTTTTCAGCAAATTTCATCATTTTCAAATGAGATCCGAGGGAAGCCAGGGATGGTCCTAGGGGTGCCTAAGGGTTATAATGGTACAATGACACTCCAGAACATTCAAAAACTCTCTCATCATCTAGGGGTTTTCTCATAATTTTAAAAATGGTAAATGCACTTCAAGAGAAAACTAGTTATTTGGCCACAATAATACACCATTAGATGAGGTGGAAGGTTTAGCACCATTGAGACCTTAGTTGTGCCTTCAAGTTCAAGGTCTTGATGAGGAAACCTTAGTACACCTAGTGATAAGGTGCAAGGTTTAGCACCATTAAGACCTTAGTTGTATCTTTGGCTTCAAGGTCATGATGAGAAAACCTTAGTACACCTAGTGGGTTCTTTGGGACCTAAGAACTTTTAGTCCAGCCATGGTGCCCCTATACAACACAAGAGAGGTTCAACTAGTATAGAACTTCACTAGTTAGGCTAGTAAGCAATGCTTGCTAGTAGACAAGGCTTTGCCTTGTAGTTTAAGGACTAGGTAGAGGACAAGTCCCAAGGGACTAAAACTTATGTGTGTTAAGTTTAGCCTCACGCTGTACAAGCTCACAACAGATTACATATGGTTATATATGTGTTGTCCTTAATATCTTTTCTTGCAGGTGAAGACCCTTACTAAGAATTCCAATTCTCACTCCCTAGTTTATGTTGTGCAGATTTTATCAGTGCTAGACCTGATAACCATTGAGAGTTGTCATGGTAGTTTGCGCTTACAAGTACTTAGCTTTGAGAATCTTTATGATTCTAGTTTTGTTATCTACTTATTGGTAAAGCAGCAGTACTAACTATAGTTTTTCTTAGTCACAGTGGCTAGTTGAGGACATGGAGCATTTTTTTAGGCTCACCACTAGGATTTCATCTAAGGTGGGAGTTAGATGAAAGGATCTTAGTAGGACAGCCTAGTTTATATTGTATGCACTAATTGCGTCTTCTATTTATGGATGGAGTCCTAGACTCTAGGGTTGCTCTTGGGTGGGGGCATTAGTTTACTTTATGTATGAATGCTCCCACATAGTTGTTACGTGTAATAAATTCATATTAATGTTGATTTTGTATGCTTTGGCTTTTTGTGCCTGTTTTCTATTAAAATACTTGGCCAAGTGAATGTTTTTATGATTTCCTTTAGGTTATGTAAAAGCATAAATAGCATGCACCCTGCATATTCTAGGTTAATCAACTAGTATCATGGAGTTTAATCTGCACACATAACTAGCCAAGTGCAACCACTGTGAGACTTGTTCTCACAAGCTTCCTGGGTAGGGCCGAGGGTGGCCATGTCAGTAACACCCTCTATGCTAAAAAATATCAAAACGTATAGGCAGCATTCCTATTATGAAAGTTTAGCAATGGCAAGTACTAAGATCATTTTCCTCAAAGAGCAGAGGTTGTCTACCGTACCCAACCTCTCTCTATGATCTAACCAACAATTAAAAAGTTACTTAACTAACTACTATGAATGAATTAAACTAAAGAATGTAGTAAAAACAAACTATTAACTACTAACTATTGGTCAACAGTGAAAAAAATTAGGACAATTAACAATAAGAAACCTCATACTCAGAATCAAACTACTAACTACTAACTATTGGTCAACAGTGAAAAAAATTAGGACAATTAACAATAAGAAACCTCATACTCAAAATCAAACTATTAACTACTAACTATTGGTCAGCAGTGAAAAAAATTAGGACAATTAACAATAAGAAACCTCATACTTAGAATCAAATCCCCCTAAAAGTACCTTGCATGCCTTTTACTGCGGCTTAATAGGATTATGATTAACTTGGACTGTGGATTGCTAACTAATTTTGATTAGCTCCTTATTATTCTCATTACAATAATCATTATTCTTAAGTTATCGATAGGTTTTCTAGGCTTATCGTGCCTCCTAAGAATGTATTACTAGTCCTACGACTCCTACTAAGTTTCATCATAGCCCAGAGTATTACATTGCACCTGTTACTCCCAGTTATGATATTATCCCTTTTATCCAATGGTGATCCATAATAAATATAGCAGATACTACCTGACATATGTTCATAATCTCACTTTCAATTAATAGGCTAGCTACTATTAATCAACGCATCAAATAAAATTGAATAGATCACAAGAAAAGCATAATCATATTAAACAAAAAATAATGACAAATACAATATCATCCTAGGGTTCATCTACTCTAAGCATGAATAGGTAAAATTTAACTAATAGTGTCATAAAATAAGTACAGTAAAATCAAAAGAGAACTAGGAAAAGATTTATCCATTTCTGAATTGCTTCCTCTCCAAGAAATCTTTGATCTTGCGCATATTAAAGAGAGTTGATCATCAAAACTATCTCTAGCTTCCTTCCTCTATGAGAACTCTCTTCTTTCTCTATATTTCCTTACCTCCACCACCCTGCTCTCTCTTCATTGAAAATAACCCAAAAAATGCTAAAAAATAGGCAAACACAGTTTGGTACACATCCATGCTAAAGGCCACATAACACCTCTAAAACTTGAAATCTCACAAATGAAACATAGTTTGAAAAATGGGCATATAACTTAGCCACAAGCATGTTGTAAGGTGTGTTGCTAGGCGTGTCAACTCCAAACTTTGCCAAAATTTGCAATTCAGCTGCAAAACTTTGTGGAAATCCTTCCTAACCCAAATAAAGTTGAAATGTAACCTGAAAATGAAATATGAACCAATTCAGCACCAAATGTTACCACTTTGAGAGCTTAAATATAGTGATAATGTTTAATGTGTCAATCTCCCAAGAGCTATGCATGTTCTATAGGCCATCAGAACTATTAGTTTGAACATTCTCTTTCAAGTGTTCCTAAAAATGGACAGAAAGGGGAGTAAGCTCTTTGTAAAGAACTTAGTAAGGGCTTTCAACATAAAGTCTTCCATAGCAACATACCACCTAAAATCCAAAGACAAAAAAACATACAAAAACAACACATACACATAAATATGGCAACCATATGCACTAACAAACACAGCAACAAACACATGTAATGCTGGTAGCAATAACACATTAGGGTTAGTCTATAATCATTCAATAAAACAATGAGATATCATTTTAGTAACACTATGGCAGCCCTCTCCAAGCTTTTCCTTGTTCTTAGGAGTCTTTTAGGTCTTAGTTAGTATCAACTTGGGCTCTACAAACCCTTTTTTCTTGTTGCCATCTTTAGCATGTTAACACTGAGGCCGAAACCTTGCCATGCTCCTTTCCCTTAACCCATACTTGGTTCCTTGAGCTTTTTTCTCTCTTCCAAGCATGGTCTTAGCTTCATGCATGTTTGGAAATACAATAAACAATCCAAGAAACTTTACAAAACCCTTACCTTTTGCTATGAAATTTGAAAACCCAAATAGAACCAAAATTAGGTTTTCTTGCACTCTTTGATGTCTTCTTTGCTTTCTCTTGGTTCCTCTTGCTTTCTTAAGGTATGGTGGTTATGGAGGATGGTGGAGAAGGTTAAGGAAGAACCCTTGGCTGCTAAGGGACGAAATTTAGATGAAATGGCAAGAAAATGAAGATTTTTCTTCATTTATACATTATTTTGACCTTGGTGGCATATATGCAAAATTTTGAAACTTTGGCCAACACTTGGACAGATTATATCCAGCTATTTTGGCTTGGAAAATGATATTTTTGACCACCTTGAACTTGGTCAAAGGTCATTATAGCTTTTAGACAAAAGGGTGGACACTTGGATCTTTAGTTGGCATTATGCCATAAATGATCAACTTTGCCTTCTTAAGCACTTTGGTCCCCAACAATATCCCTAATTCCATCCTTGTCCTTTCTTCATAATTCCATCCATGTCCTTTCCATAGCCATCTTTAGAAATTTATGCAATTGAGTACCCAACTTTTGTAACCTTACAATTTAGTCCATAGGTTACTTGAAAATTAGGCGATGTGCCAGTGCTTTCTTAAGGACCAAGCTATCATTGTAAGGGGGTGTATATTGAACACTTTACACTTCAAAATCATGCACTATGGTGAAAATTAAAGCATATAAGTTTAGGTCCTTATGCTGTAATTTTCCCATTTTGTGAAGGTGTAACACCAAATACTAGCAAAACCACATCAAAAGATAAGCAAATATAAAGGAAAAACATATAGAATACATTATTAAATCTAGGCAGATTAGAATTTGAGATCAAATTGACACTAGGAGCTACTGCTATGTGAATTGCTCCTTATAGGATGGCTATTCCAGCGATGAATAAACTCAACAAATAACTTGATGAGCTTCTTAAGAAAGGTTTCACTAGGCCAAGTGTGTCTTTATGGGGAGCACAAGTGCTATTTATGAACAAAAAGAATGGAACCCTTAGGTTGTGCAATAACTATAGAAAACTCAATGCCATGAATATGAAGTGCACAAATATCCTCTTCCCATAATTGAAGATCTGTTTGATCAACTCAAGGAGGCAAGAGCCTTTGTAAGATTGACCTTAGGTCTGGCTACCTCTAGTTAAGGGTTAAGGAAGAAGATATTCAAAAGACTACCTCTACAACAAGGTATGGACACTTTGAGTATATAGTAATGTCATTTAGGCTCACAAATGCTCCTGATTTCCTCAATTACTTAATGGAAAAAGTGTTTAAACCTTATCAAGACTACATTGCGGTGGTGTTTATAGATGATATCTTTGCATACTCAAACAATGAAAAGACACATGAAGAGCACCTAAGATTTGTACTTGACTTGTTAAGAAAGTATCAATTGTTTGGAAAGTAAAGTAAGTGCCATTTTTGAACCATACAAGTAGGATTTCCTGGCCACATTATAAATGGAAAAGGGCTGGCTATGGATCCAAAAAGGATTATGTCTATCCTTGAGTAAAAGTAATCTCAAAATGTAATTGATGTAAAAAGCTTTCTTGGGTTGGCTAGCTATTACAGGAGGTTTGTGTATAAGTTTTCTGTAATAGCTACTCTGTTGACTTAATTAACAAGGAAGGATCAGAAATTTGAGTAGTAAAAGAAATATGAGAAAAGCTTCCAGAAGTTGAAGGGGAAGCTCATTATAGTACCTATCTTGATTCTTCCTGACCCTACAAAGCCTTTTAAAGTATATACAGATGCATCTATGTTAAGGTTAGGATGTGTGCCAATGCAATAAAAATAAGCAATTGCTTTTGGTTCAAGGTAGCCAAGGCCACATGAGAAGAATGATCCAGTCCATGACTTAGAGTTTGCTGTTGTGGTCTTTTCATTAAAACAATGGAGATATTATCTATTGGGAAGTAGGTTTCAAATATTTACTGACCATAAGAGCTTCAAGTATATGTTTACTCAAAAAAACTTGAATAAGAGACAATGGAGGTGGATGGAGTATCTTAAGGACTTTGATTGTACCATTGAGTACACAGAAGGCAAAGCTAATGTAGTGACCGATGCCTTGAGCAAAAAGTACACTAGAGTGTTGAAGGCTAAAGGAGAGAAGATAAGAATGACTTAAATAGCTTGACTTTTTTTGAAAACAAGTAGAAGTAGTGGGAGTTAGAGCAAGTAAACATGGTGACCATATGGTCAACTTGGAAGGAAGAGTTGCTAAAAGCATAACACCATGATGAACACTTTGCAAAGGCATCTGGTCAAATACATGGAAAGCTGTTCTAAAGGTTCTCTTATAAGCAAGGATTGCTATATTTCCAAGGTAGGATATATGTACCAAGTGGGCATGGTTTAAATGAACAAATCTTGAAGGAAGCTTTTTGTACCTAGATGAGAATACACTCAAGAACACTAAAAATGCACAAAGATTTGAAGGAACACTTCTGGTGGCCCAACATGAAACAAGGCATTGGCGTCTTTGTGTCAAAGTGTTTAGTTTGCGAACAAGTGAAGGTAAAGCACCATAAGGCAAGAGGTAAACTACAATTTTGCCTATACCTAAAAGGAATTAGGAGTCTATAGCCATAGATTTTCTGGTAGGATGCCTATGACTAGAAGAAAACATGATACCACCTGGGTCATTATGGATAAACTCGCCATGTCTGCATGTTTCTTACCCATTAACATCACAGATCCATTGGATAAGCTAGCAAAGTTGTACATACAAGAAATAATGAGGTTACATGGAGTCCAAAATGACATTGTTTGAGTTAGAGACCCAAGATTTACTTCTAAGTTCTAGAGGTCATTGCATCAAGCCTTAGGGACTTAATTAAAGCTAAGTTATACCTACCATCCTCAAACGGATGGGTAAATAAAAAGAGCAATTCAAGTTCTGGAATATATGTTAAGGTGTTGTACCTTGGATTTCCAATGGGAGTAGGATGAACATTTACCTCTAGTGGACTTTTTTTACAATAATAGTTATCACGTAGTGATAAAGATGGGTCCATATAAGGCATTATATGGGAGGAAGTGTATCATATCCTGATAGCCAAAAGGCTATCGCCTCCCCCAGTATGAATTTCCCTGAAGGATTATCCGGGGAGCCTGACGTAGCTCGGAAAGAAGCATTGCCACAGACCTCGGCAAAAGCGAAATCGAGCATGATGAAGTAAGCACTTCGGCTGAAACGCCAGGTTATTTAAATGTGTCGCTGACCCTCTCGGGAAACCGAACATATCGCCTTCGGGAGAAAAGAACCAGCTACTGGAAGCAGGAGAGATTATCCCCGAAGGCGGAACTCCCGAGCTAGAGAACTCCCCGAGCCACCAACGTGATTCCCGAAGAAAGGCATCTGTACTAAAAGATAACCTCGCACAAAGGACCTCGGGAGTACGGCATGAGCATTTAATGAGCATTTAAGGAGCCTCTGATAGGTCGCCCATACGCTGCCTAAAACGGCGGCCTGACGCGCCGAAGCCGTCTGGGTCTTGTCACGACTTGACTCGGTTCAAGGCTCAAGGAGCCTGCCACTGGCTACTTGTCCCCTACGTCCGAAGGTACAGAGAAGATCTGACCGAACACGTGTCATGATCTAAACGGGCCAGGCCTCCCTATAAATACATAGGAACACGTCCTGGCAAGGGATTGGACTCCTCTCTCCTGAAAACACACAAACAGGCAAGACCGCAAAACTTCCTAAGTGTACCCTTTTACCTTCTCAGGAGACTGACTTAGGCGTCGGAGGCCCCTCCCCGGAAAATCATCCCGGGGGACCTCCTAACCCTTTTTTCGGAGTCTTTCAAGTACCTTCCCACCTGGGGAACCTCTCCGTCAGACGTTCTCCCTCCTCGGAAGCTCCCTCGGAATTCACCATGTCGCAAGACGAAGATGCTGAAGGGCATCATCTGGCGCCGTCTGTGGGAACCCACCCTCAGGTTGCCGTCGTTGAAACTCGGCGTTCTAAGGACAAGGGACTTCCGAGGTCCCCGTCCGCGCCTGAAGTCCAACCGGCTACTGAGCAAACTCTTCCAGGGACTTCCTTGCCTGAGGAAGAACGTCCTCTGGTCATCACCATGAGTTTTCTGCGCGACTTCCAGCGTTCTGTTGTGGCCGAAATGGCACAGCAGATAGACAGAAGGTGGCCACAACAAACTCAGGCCCAGAGGCCTCCTTCGCCAGCGCGCCCTCGAGAGAGAAGTTCTAAATCAGCTCATCGTACTTCAGGAAGTGGAGACCCACGAGAGGAATCTTCAACAAAAAACACGCCCCTCGGGGCACGGCTTGCGGGACAGACGAAGTCCAAGAGACCCAAAACCCCACGCTGAAGGAGCTCGTCACCTGAGGCGAGGTCCCCATCCCCTCAGCGCCGAACTCACTCCCCGAAGAGATGCCGACGATCCCCTTTCCCCGAAGAAGAGCCCAGCGCCACACTCCTTATGGAGAAAATATTGGCAAGGTTGGAAAGGGTGGAAAAATAGGTAGCCCGCAGACCTGTCTGGGCCAGACTATCTGAAACTTTCTGTGGTGATGAGTCACCGTTCACCCGAACAATAGTCGAGGCAGCCATGCCCAGTGATTTCCGGGTACCACGGCTAGAAACGTACGATGGCCGAACAGATCCACAGGCCCATCTGATGAAGTACAAACGGAGCATGGTGTTGCACGGGGCTGACGATGCCACTCTATGCAAATGTTTCGAGGTCACCCTTGCTGGCCCTGCTACAGCATGGTATAACTCTCTGGCCCCAGGAACCATCAGAGAGTTCCAGGAGCTGTCCACTGCCTTCACCCAACAGTTTATTGGAAGTCATCCTACGGCGAAAATGCCGGTGCAGATGTTCGGCATAGCACAGAGGAACGGAGAAACCATCCGTGACTATGTCGAAAGATTTAACCGAGAGGCCCTAAGTGTTCCAGACTTTTGGCCAGAAATACGCATCCTCGCCATGATACGGGGCCTTCGGAGGGACTCGCAGCTATTTTACGATTTTTCCAAAGACCCCCAGACACGCTCGGTGAATTTTTTCGAAGAGCCGAGCAGCATATGACAGCCAAAGAGCTAAGAATGGAGGGGCCAAAGAACGATCATTCCCGACCCGAAGGATCAAGCCAGCAAGCCAAGTATCCGACAGAGCAAGCAGGATGACCTCGGAGGTTCAGGGGAAGGAAGCCTCCTCCGAACTTTACACCCCTGAACACCACAAGGACCAACATCCTCATGACAATGGAGAAACAGGGGTCCCAGATTCAGCGACCGAAGGCGATGACCGCTGACAACAAAAAGAACATGAAAAAGTTCTGTCAGTTTCATCGCGACCATGGTCACGACACCGAAGATTGCTTCCAGTTGAAGAAGTACATCGAGTCGCTGATTAAGCAAGGCCAACTGCGGCGGTACCTGTAAATGCCTTCGCTGAAGGCAAGAAGAGAGGAGGAAGGAAAGGCTGATGAAGATGAGTATGACTCCGACAGAAGGAGGAGCCGAAGTCCAAAAAGGCACCTCCCACCTTCGGCGGGGGTAATACAAACCATCACCACTGGACTGCCATCCTCGGGGAGAAAGAGGAAAGCTAGGGAAATAGCAACAATGGAGTACCAAACCCATCGAAAAAACTCGCCCGAAGAGATGGTTCCTCCGTCATTTTCCCTCATGACGACCCATTGTTGGTCATGGCAAGAATAGGGAATTGGGACGTCAAAAGGGTATTGCTGGACGATGGATCAAACGCCGACGTCCTATTCTCGCATCTGCTCCCAAGCTTGGGAATATCCAGCATCGACCTCAAGCCTGTTACTTCACCAACCTTTGGAATAGGACCCTCAGAGCTGCCCGTCCTCGGCTGGATCGACCTTCCCCTGATGATGAGAGGGAGTTCGATCAGCGGAAAAGGAGAAATTTTTGCCTCCACAATGACGAGGTTCATTGTCATGGATGTCCCTTCGTCGTACAACGCCATCCTTGGAAAGCAAACACAAGGGAATTTGCACATTCGCCCAGATGTGAAGTACTTAACAATCACCTTCGCCACCAAGGACGGAGATGCCGAAAATTTCATCGACCAAGCCGAGGTCAGAAAGGTGTTTGTCAAAGCCCGGAAGGCCCCAGCAGCCAACTTTGCACAAACCTTAGCAGGAGGGACACTACCGACCAAAGAACCAAAAACGGGCGGGGCGGAAAAGTTCGCAGAAGTAGAAACGGAAGAAGTAGAACTTGTCCCCGGCCAAAATACCCGAATAGGGAAAAACTTGGCCGAAGGTGACAAGAAAAACCTTGTATCCTTTCTACTGATGAGTAAAGGACTGTTCGCTTACTCGCCAAAGGATATGCCAGGGGTAGACCCTCGCATAATACAACATAGCCTTAAAGTAAGTCCGGAAGCAAAACCTGTCCGGCAAAAGAAGCGAGGCATCTCGGTCCACAAAAGTAAATTCGTCAAAACCGAAGTACAGCGCCTGATGGATGCAAATGTAATTAGGGAGGTCAAGTACCCCGAATGGCTAAGCAATGTGGCTATTGCTACAAAAGAAGGAAGTAGTAAGCTCCGGATGTGCATCGACTTCAGAAACTTGAACGATGCCTGCCCGAAAGATTCCTATCCTCTCCCACCAATAGACCAGTTGGTCGACTCAACTGCCGAATATGGGCTCCTAAGTTTCCTTGACGCCTGCAGTGGGTATCATCAAATAAGGATGGATACCGAAGATGAAGAAAAAACTGCGTTCATCACCGAAGGTGGAACATATTGTTACACTAGGATGCCCTTCGGGCTCAAAAATGCAGGAGCCACCTACCAAAGGCTGATGAGCAAAGTCTTTCATAACCAAATAGAGAGGAACATGGAAGTCTACGTTGATGACATGATAGTCAAAAGTAAGATGCCTAAAGACCATGTCAAAGACCTAGAGGAAACCTTCCAGCAACTCAGAATATTCAGAATTCGACTTAACCCCGAAAAATGCGTCTTCGGCGTGACCTCGGGAAAATTTCTGGGCTACATGGTATCAGAAAAGGGCATTGATGCTAACCCAGAAAAAATTAAGGCTCTACTCGAATTTTGAACTCCTGTCACAGTGAAAGACGTGCAGAGACTCACTGGAAGGATAACCTCTCTTAGCAGGTTCATCTCCAGGTACGGAGATTAGTGTCGGGCATTCTTCAAAGTCCTTACTAAGGCAGCAAAAAGAGAAAATGACCTCGGAAATGGTGACCATCCTTGGAATGAGGATTGCCAAAAAGCCTGGGAAGAGCTTAAAATCTATTTGTCTCAACTGCCTACTCTGCGACAACCTTGCAAAGGAGAGCCTCTCATCCTGTACCTCGCTGTTTCAGAAAAAGCAGTGAGCTCGGTCCTTGTGAAAGAGGAAGGGTCGAGACAATGGCCAGTTTATTACGTAAGCAAATCCCTGCATGGCGCCGAGGTCAGGTACCCATTACTCCAAAAAGCCATATATCCCTTGGTGCTGGCAGGAAGAAGATTGCGGCCATACTTTTAGGCTCACCCCATCATCGTCCAAAGTAGTTTGCCTCTACGGGATGTTATGAAAAAAGTTGATCATTCGGCAAGGCTTTCCAAATGGTGTATAGAGCTTGGCGAACACGACATTGTTTATGAACCTCAGAAAGCCATAAAAGCTCAAGCACTGGCTGACTTTATCGCCGAAGTACCTACCACCGAAGATAGCCACCCGGATACTGGCGAAGGTGAGCCAGAATGGACGCTGCATGTTGATGGAGCCTCAGGTTCCGAACACCAAGGAGCCGGAGTAATCATCAGAGGACCCGAAGGTCTAGAGGTGATAAAGGCCATCAAGTTCAACTTCAGCGCCACCAATAATGTGGCTGAGTATGAAGCTCTGATAGCAGGGTTGCGCTTGGCCAGAAAAATTGGAATAAGAAACTTGAAGGCTCACAGTGACTCACAGCTGGTAGTGCGGCAAACGGCAGGGGACTTCGGCGCGAAAGACCCAATTTTGCCAAAATACCACGAACTGCTGATGAAGTTCATTCAAGAGTTCGACACCATACGCATAAAAAATGTAGCTCGTCGGGAAAACGCCGAAGCAGATTGCCTGGCAAAGGCAAAAACATACACCGAGGTACTAAACCACCCGATCATTGAAGTACTGAGCATAGTAACTTCGAAAAAGGGCTGGAAAGATCCAATAAAGAGGTATCTTGCGGACAACGCGCTCCCCGAAGACCCCATCGAAGCCGCAAAAGTGCGAAGACGCTCTGGGCGATTCTTCCTAGTAGGCGAAGAACTGTATCGGCAGGGATATGCAAATCCTTTACAGAGGTGTGTTGGCGAAGAGGATACTGAAATGATCCTCGAAGAAGTCCACGAAGGCGCTTGTGGTTCACATATTGGACCTGACGCCCTCGCCGCAGTGGTACTTCGCCAAGGATATTTTTGGCCTACCTTAAGAAAGGATGCCCGACAGTTCGTCCGAAAATATGAAAGCTGCCAAAAGCACACAAAAATCCAGAGGACACCCTCAGAAATGGTGACTTCGGCTGACTATCCATAGCCCTTCGCAGTTTGGGGCATAGACCTCATTGGGCCGCTCCCAACAGCCCCCGGAGGCGTGAAATTCTGCGTGGTCGCAGTAGACTACTTCTCTAAATGGGTCGAGGCAGAACCATTAGCAACTATCTCAGCTAAAGAAGTGCAGAAGTTCGTATGGAAGAACATTGTCTGTAGGTTTGGCATACCGAGGATACTGGTAGCCGATAATGGATCCCAATTTATAGACAAAGGGTTCCAGGACTTTGTCAACAACCTCGGAATAAAGATGCACTTCGCCCCAGTAGCCCATCCTCAAAGCAATGGCCAAGTAGAGGTATCTAATAGGACCATAAAAGATGGTCTGAAAAAGAGGCTAGGGGAAGCAAAAGGGAAATGGGCAGGTGAACTCCTGAGTGTACTGTGGAGCTACCGAACAACACCCCGAAGAGCCACAGGGGAAACTCCTTTTTCACTCATCTTTGGTACAGAGGCCATCATCCCAATCGAGGTAGTGCAACCATCAATTCGAGTGCAAGTTTTTGATGAAAATGGGAATGACCTCGGCCTAAGATCTAAGCTCGACCTCGTCGGCGAACACAGAGAAACAACCGAACTAAGAAGAAAAGCTTTTCAGCAAAGAGTGGCCGCAGCTATAAACTTGCGCGCTAGGCCAAAAGGAATAAAGAAAGGAGACCTCATTCTCTGAAAGAATGAATTCGCACATCGAAAGCCATCCCACGGAGTACTTCGCGCCAACTGGGAAAGCCCTTACCTGGTTCTTGCCGAAGTACGAAAAGGGGTCTACAAGCTCGGCGATTCCGAAGGCGTAGAATTAAAAAATACGTGGCATTCAGACGCCTTGAGAAAATTCTATGCTTAGAATCTCGGCGAAGAAGACCGTGCTGTATAAAGAAAGAAAAAATTTTCTCTAAAGCATAAAAAGTTTCTTAGCCAAAAAGTCCTAAGCATGAGTGGTGCGAATTCCGCAAAGGTGGCCGGCTAAAGTAAGCGAGAGTATTATTTTCCGAAGTCTCTTGAGCAAACGTGTTCGGAACAACAGAGAAAATCTGGCAAAAGACTTAGCCAAAATTTTTGGGCATAAGTTGAACAAATCAGGATTTCGCGAAAGAGGTCACCATGATGAGCACAGACAAAGTTTTCCGAAGTCTCTTGAGCGAATAAAGTTCGGGGAAAAGGGAAACAAAGAATCTCATGAAAAGATTTAACCAAATTTTCAAGGTCTTTATTGAGATAAGTGTGATTACAAAAAAGATAGCCAGAAGAAGAAGTACAAAAAAGAAGAAAAAGGGCCCTAGAACAAACTAAGGGTTCTCGGCGTCCCGGGAGTCTTTGGCCCCAGCGTCCTTTTGCATCACCTTCAGCGCTGGAATAGAAGGAGGCAGGTTCAGATGATCAATCTTAGACCAGGACCACCGAGGTCCCTCGGGAATGTCCAGGGCCGCCAGGAAAGAGAGGTCCAGATCTGGGAACCTCTGAAGGACTTGGTGCCGAACAAGACAGAACCCGTCCTGAAAACCAACCTTGGTCATCTGGTCAGACTTGTCCTTCTCGACCTCAAGCTCCTCAAAGTCCTTCTTCAAATTTGAGATCTTCTTCTTCAGCTTCTTCACTTTCTTCTTTTCCGGCTCCTTCTTCATGGCATCGACCTCGACTTGGAGCACAGCCTTCTCAGCGAGCGCCTTCTCCAGGAGCCCTTCGGCCTCTAACTTCTCTTTCTAATGCGCCTCATTTTTCGAGATCAGCTCCGCCATTTGGGAGCCGAGGTTAGAAATTTTTTGGGAGGAGTCCCTCAAAAGTCCCTCTTTTTCTTTCTGGAACTCCTCCCGAAGGGTGGCAACTTCCTTCTCCGCAGCTTCAGCCAGCTGCAGGTTCTTGACAGCTAGTTCCGAGCATATGGCCTTAGTTTTTTCTATGGCTTCTAAGGCCTTAGCTCGGAACTCCGTCTGCCTCGCTCGGAGCAAGCCGGCGTATCCCAGAAGCTGCAAAAGGATAAAGGCCAGGTCATTAAGACAAAGAGAAAACCAAAAACATTAGAAAAAAATTCAAGGGAGGAAGATAGACACAAAGTATACCTGGGCGGCGTGTTCGGAAAGCTTCACGGCGAGAGAATCGTCGCCCGGGTGAGCCGCGGCAATGGCCTTGAAGGAGGCATCGGTGAGGACCCCTTTTGAGATCTCTGTAGCCATTTGCTGGCAGTCTCCGGAGTACAAATTCATGTCCTCCGTAAACGTCCAGAAAGGCTCCTTCGGGACTTTTCCCTTCGGGATGCGGGCATCTCGAAGGGCTCTCCTCTTTGCATGCTCAGCTACCCAACCCGGAGTGAGCGACTCTTCTGCACGGCAAAACAGAAAATTGGTCAGGGCAAGAAAACTTCAAAGATCATCAAAAAGAGGAGCACCACAGTTTGTTAGAAAAACAAACTTGCTTGCACCTCGACGACGTCGTCGTCGGAAGCTCGACCCTCTTCGGCAGAAATACCCTTGCCTTTTCTTCGGCGCCGCTCTTCGGCAGAAGGGGCCTCTACCACGGCGCCCAGAAGAGCCTGCGACGGGGTAGGGCTTTGAGGAGGGACCTCAGCAGCAACCTCGGGCTGAGGCACATTAGCAGCCTCGGGCTCCTCGGCCACCTCTTCGGAAGTCTCCGGAAGAGGGGGGGCACATCCTTCTTCGCCCGTTTGGAAACAGACGGCCCAGCCCCGGACGTTTTTCGTCTTCGGGAGGCAGCTTTGTTTGTCTGCTCACCCTTCGCGGGCTGACCGGTGAAAAGGGCTTTGTAAAAGGCAGCAGTGTCCTCGCCCATTTCTGAAAAGGAAGAAAGACATCAGTGTGAGTCCGGAACGAAGTTATAACAAGAAGATTAGAAAGTAACTTACTTTCACAAAAAGTTTCGAAAGAAACTTCCTCCCGAAGGAGTTGTACTAGCAAGGAGTCCTTCCCGGCGATGGTAGGAACCGGCATCCCGAGGTCCGTCTTGTGCTCCTTTACCACCCCGAGCTCTCAAATGACCTCCTCGGTCATCAACCTCCAATTGATGGGAAAGGGGTAAAGAGGGCGCGAAAGGACCTCGGGACCCCAGTTGGCGACGGCTCGGATACGTCCGTCGAAATCTGCGAATACGGAAACCAACTCGGGAGTCAACAGTATCCCCGGATCTACGACGTCGTCCTCCAACCGTCCCCGGATCTACGACGTCGTCCTCCAACATGCGACCAGGCCTCCTCCATCTTCAGGAAGAAAAACCTTTTTTGCCACCCTCGCCAGCTGTCCTTAGTGGCGAAGGTGAACATATACTTTTTGCTCCCGAATCCCCGAGGTAGCATGAAGTAAAAGCCACCCTTCGGGACCACATAGAGCTTGTAGTACTGCATAAAAATGATGAAGTGGGGTTCTATTTTGAAAACACCACACAGACAGAGGAAGGCGTTGAAATAGCAGTACGAGTTCGGAGGAAGTTGATTTACAACAATGCCATGAAATTGGCAAAAGTCGCAAATCAACTTCGGAGGGGGGAACCGAAGTCTGGCTTTCAGTTGAGCCCGAAAAATGGTGATCTCGTTACTATGGTTTGAAAAACTGTAGTGGTCAGGACGTGGCAACCTCCTAACAGTGTACGAAGGAAGGAAAATTTTTTTCTTCCACTTTGCTAATTTTGCAGGAGTGGTGCAACAAGGGTGAGAAAGAAGAGGCTGCCAACTTTCAGGAATCGGCATTTTTGGCTGAAAAATGAGTTCGGAAAAGGCAAAAATGAACTTCGGGCAAACTTTGAAAAACAAAGAGTTCTGGAAATCAAAACCCACCAAATCTTTTGCTGTAATCTGGGTGTGAAGACGCCGTCATGAAAGATGATCGGAAAAAAGCTCAGGTGAAAGAACCGCCGTGAAAAGCAGAAGAGAGCAGAAGGAAAACCAGAGCAAAAGCAAAAGCAAAAGAGACAAATGACGGAATGAGCATATATATAGGCCGAGGGGGTAGGCGGACCGACGTCATAAGTACTCTGTGAAGGCAAAACGCCACCATAACTGCCCTTCTGCACCTAAAAAGGCGCGCCCGCGGCAACCAATGAAACCCCAGCCAACAAAAAGCCGACACGTGTCAGCCATCGCACCAAAAGAGGAACACGCCCTCTGACAGACGTCACGCCACTCCAGATTGACACGTCTGGTTACGAGACGTGACGTTTCACTAACCTGCAAAAGTAAAGAAGTGGGTTACCTCGAGGACACCAAAAGACAGGCTATGGCCGAACAGTCCGTATCTTCGGACAAAAAGGTGTATCTTCGGCACAGGTTACACTCCCTAGAAACTCCCGAGAAGCATCCTCGGAAAGACAGCAGGTTACTTCGAAGACACCAACAGACAGGTTATGGAAGAAAAGCCTACGTCTTCGGATGGAAGATCCGTCTTCGGAACAAGTACTGCACTCAAGGCTCGAAGAGGGGCCCTCAGGAAGCGAACAAACCGAAGCCTTGACTTCGGCTTTTTCGAGGGGGGCCTGTGATAGCCAAAAGGCTATCGCCTCCCCCAGTATGAATTTCCCCGAAGGATTGTCCGGGGAGCCTGACGTAGCTCGGAAAGAAGCATTGCCACAGACCTCGGCAGAGCGAAATCGAGCATGACGAAGTAAGCACTTCGGCTGAAACGCCAGGTTATTTAAATGTGTAGCTGACTCTCTCGGGAAACCGAACATATCGCCTTTGGGAGAAAAGAACCAGCTACTGGAAGCAGGAGAGATTCTCCCTGAAGGCGAAACTCCCGAGCTAGAGGACTCCCCGAGCCGCCAACGTGATTCCCGAAGAAAGGCGTCCGTACTAAAAGATGACCTCGCACAAAGGACCTCGGGAGTACGACATGAGCATTTAATGAGCATTTAAGGAGCCTCTGACAGGTCGCCCATACGCTGCCTGAAACGGCAGCCTGACGCGCCGAAGCCGTTCGGGTCTTGTCACGACTTAACTCGGTTCAAGGCTCAAGGAGCCTGCCACTGGCTACTTGTCCCCTACGTCCGAGGGTACAGAGAAGATCTGACCGAACACGTGTCATGATCTAAACGGGCTAGGCCTCCCTATAAATACATAGGAACACATCCTGGTAAGGGATTGGACTTCTCTCTCCTGAAAACACACAAACAGGCAAGACCGCAAAACTTCCTAAGTGTCCCCTTTTACCTTCTCAGGAGACTGACTTAGGCGTCGGAGGCCCATCCCCGGAAAATCATCCCGGGGACCTCCTAACCCTTTTTTCGGAGTCTTTCAGGTACCTTCCCACCTGGGGAACCTCTCCGTCAGACGTTCTCCCTCCTCGGAAGCTCCATCGGAATTCACCATGTCGCAAGACGAAGATGCTGAAGGGTATCACATCCCATTTGCAAGTCTGGTGATAAGTTAGATTTAGGACCAAACCTTATTTGTGACACTACTGAGAAGATAAAAGTGATTTAGGAAAGGATCAAGACTCCCAATTTTAGGGAAAAGGCATATGCTAACTTGAAGATGAGGGACTTAGAGTTGTAGATTGGGGATTATGTGTGGTTGAAGGTATCTCCAATGAAAGGAGTAGATAGATATAGGAAAATGAGTAAATTAGCACCCAGGTACATATGGCCTTTCCAAATACTTGCAAGGATTCGCAATGTGGCTTCTAAGCTAGACCTACCCCCTGAGTTAGGATGCGTACATGATACTTTTCACTTAAGTATGATAAAGAGGTACTTGTTTGACTTGAGACAAGTGGTGCCAACAACCAGTGTTCTTATGGCTCTAAACCTCACCTATGAACAAAAACTAATTAAGGTTTTGGGCAAGGACACTTGAAAGTTAAAAAGTAGATGGCTAAAGTTGGTGAAGGCCTAATGGGTATATCACATAGAAGAAGAAGCAATGTGGGAAATAGAAGCTAAAATTCTTAGCAGATATCTAGAACTTTTCCCTAAGTTGCTAAAAAATTTAGAGGACCAAATTTATTAAAGCGGGAAGATTGTCATGCTTGTGAGTTGTATAGGCCTAGGGTTGGGAGCAAAGTGAAGATAAATGAGTTACAAGTCAAGGAAAATGGAGAAAAGTAGCAAAGAATGGCATGTCAAAGTGTTTTTTACTTAACCGGGTCTAAGAAAAGTTACGCTTATGGTGTTATGAGTGTTAAGGGTGTTTTTGCGAAAAGGATGAAGTGGTAAGCTCAATTGACAAAACAAGAAGCTATATCGAGTGGTGAAATTAAGGCAAACACAAGGAAGGAAAGATAAGTGTACCATGCATATAAGTGGGAAGTTTAAATGAGGTCTAGGCCAAAAGCAATGACATTGCTCCAAAGTCGAGAGTGCATGGTTCCCCTTGTTGCAGGTTACCTTTGGTCTAGTTCTAGTGATCCCACAACAGAGAAGAAACAAAACCAGAGGGTTACAGTGGTGATTTGAGGTTATGCAAGTTGGAGGAAGCAAATTCAAGTGAGATTTCAAGTACAGGAAGTAACTTCGGCCACAAGGCAACAACTCTTTGGAGGCAACAAGCACCTTTGAGCATCCAAGGTTTTGATTTGTGGTAAGGGACAAAATATGAATCTTTGCACATGAATTCAAAAGAGATTTTGGTTTTTCTTATGGGAAGGTAGGCTCTAGAGATGGTTAAAATGCCAAATGAGTTTGTGTTACTGAGAGCAACTATGGTATTTCTAGTTAAAATATGTTGGAAGCAAGAATTAGGGCTCTATTCAAGATTTGGCCCAGCAAGTATAGAATTTGAAGCACTATGTTTCAAGCTTAGATAACCAACCATAAGATAAGTAATTGAATATCGCACTAGGGAATCCTTTCTAGGCCATAAAGGTATTAAGCTGTGTTGTGGTGTGTGTTTCTTCTGTGCTCCCTTATTTGGTTGCATGTGCTGGCCTCATATTGTGTTCATTAAATTGTTATATATGTTGTTCTATTTGTCTTCAATGTTTTTGGATGCAGGTTTGGGCCAGCAAAGAGGATAGGGTTATGATATGTTTTTGTGTATATATAGGCATTATATGCTATTTTGGCCCTTACTAAGTGGCAACAATCATACCCTATCGACTTTTATTTCAAGGAAAGTTCTTGTTGATTGATTTTGTGGTTTTAGGTACTTTTGCTTTACATTCTATAGTTTTAGGTATGCTTTGGATTCTTAAGTATTTGTAACCAATGTTGCCCAATATGACTATGTGACCAAACATTACGTTATTATGATTGTAGGCACTTGTTGGTAGTGTGTGTCAAAACTAGCTATGTCCATGTTTTCTTTTAGTGCCTAGTAAGATGGTAGTAAAGGCATTATGCTATATATGAATTTGTGAAAAGTGTTGGTGAGGATGGACTTGTGCTAGTGCACTAGACTAGTGCCCAGTGTTGGGTTTCGGGAGCCAAACAGCGCAGCGGAATTTAACCGAAACCCTCCAGGATCCAAGTGAAACGGGGTAAACCGGGTGTTCAAAAATTTTCATACCTAATTTTCGGTTGAGATCTCTCACTCAACTGTAGAGTCGAATCACAAAACCTGAACAGTTGACGTGTTCAGGCTCTCTATGGTATCCACACGAGCCTCTCGGGATCACCACGCTTCCACCACGTCCCGGTAGATGCGTTTCTCTTGCGCTTGCAGTGCTAGCTTGCGTCCTCCAAGGAATTTGCAAGAGAAGAGTGCGGCTGTCCCTTTTGGAGGCTAGGGCAAGGTGACCTGCGAATTTCTCACTTAAAAGTTGTATTTATAGTGAGACTCAACTTCCAGGCCTAATAGGTTTCAAAGCCCTAATCCAATTAGGATTTAATTTCGGGCTTAATAATGGCTCAACTTTTGGGCCCATTATTAATACGAAATTAAAGTGAAACCATAACCCAAATAATTAGCCCATGCACTCTAATGATCCAAAATGCTCTATGTGTGCGACCCAATAGGCTCTTGCCATGTTGGCAATGATCATAAATCACATTTATGATCATAAGCAATGAACGGTGTCTAGCAACACATCATTGCTACCCAAGTGACAAGATTGTCGATGATTCGACTAAACCTTTATGATCATCACCGATATATGCCATTGTCCCTTTGTCCAAGATATCAAGACTAAGCACGAGACATGGAATGTGTCACTCTCGTATAGCCCAATCTTTGGTTTCTTGATTACCGAGTAGACTAACTTAAACTGATGACATTGATATCGCATATCAACTCATCCGAGCATGGCCATGCATTTTCTAAGTCTCACTCTATCAAGGGGCCCGAAGATATCGCTCCCGTTACATAGGAGGGACAAATCCCATCTTGATCATACAAATCCCTCCGCATGATATGTGACATACCCAATGACCTCCTTCAAGTTCACTCAATTATGAGCAACAAAGGAAAGTATCAAAGTATGTGACTCACATGTAGGGAACCTTGATGATCTTAGGTCGAAGGACTACATATACCCTGATCACTATGGGAATCACTTATGACACTCATATAACGATCCATGTAGTGTTCTCATGGTGGGTCGGTCCAGTACACAAGTTCCCCAACTTGTACCCATATATAGGCTACATATCTCATATTAGTCTCCACATATGCTAGTCGTTATGTATTATTGCAACCCGCTCCACAATAATACTAGACCAGGGACTTTTAAGAATATCATTATTCTAGGGTTACAATTATGTTTGTTAAGTTACACAGGAACAAAACAACAAACATAATTGCTGGATTAATGCCTTAATAAAATATCATGACTCAATGTGCAAAAATACAATCATCTCATGACTGGCTTTTGGGCACAACACTAACACCCAGGAGGGCCAATGGTAAGCTTACTAGGACATGCATGTATCTTCCTAGGCTCAGCATAAGTGCAAATTTTGGCTCAGTGTCTTGGAATGCATGTCCTAAGCCACACGATATGGTTGAATTATCATATCTAGTGGATTAGCCCAAGGCCTTTTCTCCAACAGGCTAGTCGAAGATCCCTTCCTAGGGGTTCAATGCCCTCAGTGATTTTATCTTTTTCTTTGTACCTTTTGGAAAAATTTTGTATTTGTAAACAATATGAATGATTTACCTTTTTTATGTGCAATTTTACTAGCTTCATAGTTTAGCCTTAGAAATGTAGTAGGATTAGGACTTAGGGCTCTAGCCCCATCATTGGAGATCAACAATCTTGTCTAAATTATTGCCTTAAGGGTTCTTAACTTTGAGGGATTTCAATCCTAATTTCTAGTCTAATCAGAAATTGGGGACATTTTTCTCTTGTTTTAGTTCACATCCCAAGGCCCTTATCATTGACATAATGTGGTCCCTAGCCTCGTGTTAGACTTCTCAAGGTCCCCAAGGCTCTAAGCAATTTGACAATTACTATAAATGCTTTAGGAAGAATATGGGAACATTATTTAAGTACTGCAACAAGGGATCAAGTACATAGGTGACATCTTGTCCAACCAAAGTACACAAAATATGGCAAATCATGCTAAGTGTTATCAAGCAGAGTTCATCTGAATGCTATAGCATAGTGAGTACTTTCCTAAAGCTCTCCTTAACCTTGAATATCCCTTTTGAGGCTCCATGATGACTATCTATGGCCTTTCCTAATTTGTCCTCAGGGTTCCATGACGTAGCTCCTATGTAGAGTGTTCTGTCTTCATTAGGGCTAGCCTTCCAACTCTTATTTCTTTGGGTTTGACCCTTTAATTTTGAATTTTAGCTACCCTTTTTTTTAAAGCTTTTAGGAAAAGTCTAGGGTCTTTGTGGAGCTTTTCAAAAAGATGTATATTCGCATCACGGCCCTGCTCATTTTGCCCTTTGTTGGAGATTTGGACTTAAAGTATTAGCTAGGAAACTTCTACAGGCATGAGAGCTTCTATCCCATATGTAAGAGAGAAACGAGTCTCCTCTATGGTGTCGCTAAGTGTTGTCCGATAATCCTAAAGAATGGAAGGTAGCTTGCTTGGCCATTTTCTTTTGACGCCAAATAGCTATTCATTGAGGCTATCCTTGACAGTAAGTTTGGTGAACCCTACTTGACTATTTGGTTGTAGATGATACATTAAGGTGAAGTATATCTTGGTACCCCATCCATGTGTGAACTCTTTTTTAGCAAAGTATTGTCAAACTTTCACTCAAACTTCTGGATGTGGGTTGCGGTAACAGATGCTAAGGATTTTGCCTTCACCCATTTAATGAAGTAGTATATGGTCAACAAGCAATACTTCACTTCTCTATGTGCCATAGGGAGAGCCTTTATTAGGACAGGCCCTCAAACTATGAAATTGTAAGGACGGTCTGAGGGCTTAACCCACTCAGATGGTGGCCTCTCTCCATGGCATTTTACTAGCAGTAGTGGTATTTCATCATATATTCTTTAGCATCCCTCTACAGTGTGGGTCAGGCGTATCCCTTCTAAAGTGCCTTGTGTGACAAGGATGTATACCCCAAGTGGGATATGCCACTAATAAATGCCAATTTTTATAGGAAAACTTGTTGAATTTTTTCCAACTTTGACCCTTTCTTGTTACCCCTTCACCCTATAATTTGTACCAATTCTTACTTTGTTCTCTTATTTTGTTGGATGGAAAATACAATTAAAGGGTCAAATCAGAGAAGGAATAGGCAAAACAAAGTGACAACGTTCCAATTTGCAATAGCAAAGTTGCACAATGGCCTACAGCACCCCAATGTAAACCTGCGGCCTTTTTTTTAGTCCTATGCACTACAGTGCCAGGGAGGCAACACAGCATTAAGAGCTCATGCCCTAGGCACTGTAGAGCCAATTTCATACTACTCTGGCACATTTACCCTACTCCCAAATTTGAATTCAAAATTGCAATTGGTGGATGGATTTTACCTTTTTGGTGGTTGGGACACAAATGGGCCTTATTACTTATAGAAATAGCTAGAACTAGAGATTCATTCACACATTCTAAGTTAGAGAGTTAAGTTTCCATCATCATCATTCTCTCATTTTCACATCTCGTAGAGGCATTCTTTTGAGATTTTCTTTGGAGGAGGCTTAGAGCTTTTGAGAATTTCTTGAAGACTTAAGGAATCAAGTATCATTTAGTCTACTTTGCTTTCTTGATTCCTCTTCCTTGTAACTAGACATGGATGCCATATTATTTATTTTCATGATTTTATTCAGCATGAACATAGAGTTTTTTTTTTCTATACTCTTTATGGTTATGGCTACTTGACATGGTTATGTTGATTGAATGAATAGTTGTTTTGGCTTTAATTTTCCATACTTTTTTATTCTTCTCTTAAGTTTATTATTGTGTTAATTGATTGGTGGCCTCAATTAATTGAACCATAGATTAATTTTAAACACTTGGAAAACATTAAAATTAATTGGCATGAGGAGAAGTGTGGTGGCCATGACCTTTTTAGGAGACTAGTGTAAGCCATTAGGTGAAGGTAGATTGAGTTTGTTGACGCCTCTTTCCATGCTAGTAATCAGAATGGAAGGAAATCCTTCCTAGTTTGGAATACGAAAAATGTTCCTTGTCTTGGGAGAGTAAGAATCCAACTAGATAACTTCAATAACAATAGTAGAATTAAGTCAATAGCCTTCATTAACTAGCTAACCAGGTTAAGTAGTGAAACCATAGAAAGTGTATTTTCATTAATTTGAGAAAATCCATATTTGCATTGCTTTGTTTGCCTTATTGTCTAGCATTAATTCAAGTAGTTTAATTTAGCTTAGTCTCTTTAATTCCTAATTAAGCAAACTGCAAATCTTTGTTTGTTTATCTAAAGAGGGTCTAAAGGTAGTGGTAGTTGTGAATTAATATAATCAATCATCGTGGGAATGATACACACTTGCCTTCTTTGTACGCACCCCATACACTTGCATATTGAGGTGTTAAAACTTGCAAACCTCAATCCGCAAGCATACAAAATGCCTTTATAGAGTGCAAGTGAGTATCTTTCCCATAAGGATTGATTCTATTGATTCACAACTACCACTACATTGAGACCTACTATAGCTAAACAAACAAAGATTTGTAGATTGATGGTCATTATCAAAACCGCCAAAAATAGTTATAGTCTCACTAACAACTCAAAATAAATAAATTTGTATTATAATTGTAAAAACAAAGTCGAATCCCAAGAGTAATTTTTAACCAAAAGCTTCCTCACAGGAAACCGAAAATAAATGATTATGTGGTTTTCTTGAATCGAATGCTGAAATAAACTAACTATAGAATTAAATTGGAATTAACTAATACTAAAACCGCTTAGTTTAGGGTTGATTATCCATTTTAATTACATAGTTGATCATCAAACAAAAATAATTCTTTAAATCAAGCAAATAGACTCGACTCTCTTTAAAGCTAAAAAGAACCAAAAGAATTGAACAGTGAAATTAACCAGAAAAAGTTTTAGATTAATTACTTAATTTTGAGCAATTAGAAATTGAAAAGCAATTTCTAATAAACTCAAAATTAGCATGTAGAACAATGAACAAAAAGTTTATTCTAGACAACCATCTAAAAGTTTGAACAATTTAACCTATCTTACTCCTCCTAATATAAGCTAATCAGAAATAAAAATACTTTGTAGTGGAGGTGACCAATCAAGCCCCTGTGCGTGCTAACCTACCCTCGGGGCCTGCCATCCACTCGACCCCTCTAAGCCCCAATGCAGTTGTCGAGACATTGGGGACTTTGGTCGGGGAGCTTTCAGTCGAAGAACTGGAGGAATGCTGAAAGAAGAAGGGCAAAGGGGTCCCCGCTAAAGTCGTCGATGTTAGTGATATCAACACCGATGACACCAAACTGCCCCCAGGTTTGTCCTTTAGTCATTCATCTATGAGTTTTGGCTTTTTTGGTATTTGAGACCTTGTAGATGAATGGCTAAAGGATAACGTCTTAATGGAGCTTTGGCGTGACTTTACAGAAGAGCAAGCACCAGCTCAGTGGGTGGTTGAGCATGCTTGGAAGAGGACCCTTTGGGATACAAAAATCCTGAGGGACAAGGTTTTGAGGGAGCCCTTCTAGATTTTCATGGACGACATGGACTTATTCTTTGAGGATAGCTAGAAGATGGCCCCTTAGATGGTGAAGGGCATTATGACTAATGCCACCTTCCAGTCCCTCACGGAAGAGTGTCCGAACGAGGAGGTCCTCGCCACAAGGATGAACGAACATGCTGCCCAAGTAAACCTTAAAACCTTTGGCACTTAGAATTTTGCTGAGCTTTTCCTCCTTTTGACCCTTATTCGGAGTCTTTCCTTTTCTAGCTCTTGGTATACAATGGATTTTTCTAAGCTTGGGCAGTGAAACAATCTTCGGTCCAAACTCGGTCGGAGGAGAACTTGGCAAAAGCCAAGGAACTTTTTGACAGCTCAGTCATCAAGTATAGTGAGCTTAATAAAATTGTGAAGGAGGGCTTGGCCAACCTTCAGGAAAAGGTGCTGAAGAGCCGGAACGAGCTCCAGGAAGACTTTTCATCCAACGTCACGAACCTTAGGTTGAGGGTCATGGCTTTGACTTTGGTGAGTGAAGCCTTCCATAAGGAAAAGGAGGAAGCTGTTGTCGATCTTATGAAGATGCTGATGCTCAACGCCGAACTCCTGGCTAATGTCGATCTATTGAAGAAGAAGAAGAAGAAGAAGAATCTGAAGAAGGAGGTGGAGGTCCTAAAGGAGGAGCTGGAGTACTTGAAGGCAGAAAAGGCTAAGTCTGATGAAGCAACTAAGTCTTCTTATTAGGATGGTTTTTGCCTTGATTGCCACCAAGTCCTGTCCAAGTTTCCCGACCTTGACCTTTTCTTCCTCCGGGTACTCGACATCCCCAAAAGACTATCTTCGAAATGGTCGAAGGTAGAGTTCCTTAACCTTCCCATCCCTACTCCTCCGATGGCTGAGGTTAGTGCGAACGAAGATAATGAGCCTGAGGACAAACAAACCGAGGATGATGGGGTCCCCGAAGATGGACAAGACAAGCAATAGGCTCCTCCGTCTTTGCCTTATCTCTTTTTTTGTAATCCACTTCTTGTACTTTTGTAATTAAATTTTATTGAAACTTTCTTGCCTGAAATTTTTGCTAAGCCGACGATTGGTATGACTTCGGACAAGCTTTGACATTTGGCATCTAACTGACTTCGGAAAAGTTTTGATAATCGATGTCTAATCATCTTCAGAGATAAGTCATGTTGTCCTTTAAGGACTTACAACTTCAGTCTCTTTTAAAGGTGTCTCAACCATCTTCGATCGAGCTCTTTTAGAAAACTTGGCTTCTAAAAATGTTTAACTATTTTTGGGACCAACCATGTTCAGTCAACCACATTCGACTTCCCTTCCTCGGGCATTAGCCTTGTTCGGTCACTCACCTTCGGTTTAAAATCGTAAAATTTCAATCATACATCTTTGGAAACAACCATGTTCAGTTTTCCTCCCTTGGCAATGACCATGTTCGAAAACAACAATGTTTGGTTTGCCTCATTCGGCACAAACCATGTTCAGTTGACTACCTTTGACAAAAATTGTACAATATTTCTTATGCACCTTCGGAACCAACCATATTTGGTTGCTACCTTCAGTGTCTTTTGCAAACATATCTCTCCTGAAATTTTTTCTAAGTGTAGAATTTTTTCAAAGAGTCTGAATGCCATGTGTTTTTCAATTCTCCACCTTTGGTATCACCGAGCTTGTAGACTCCTGGCTGAACTTCCTCGAGGACCAAAGAAGATCCGTCCTAATTTGCCCAAAGTACTCCATAAGATGGTCTTTGGGCTTCGAATTCAGCCTTCGGAGAACGAGGTCCCTTTTCTAGATTCCTTTATGCTTGACATGCAAGTTTGAAGCAACGGCTATTCTCTGCTGAAAAGCTTTTCTTCTGAGCTCGGCCAACTCTCTATGCTCGTCAATCAGATCCAACCTGGTTCTCAAATCGAGGTTGTTTCCTTATTCGTCAAACACCTGTATCCTCATTGATGGTTGTACGACCTCGACAGGGATAATGGCCTCCATGCTGAAGACGAGTAAGAGGGTGTCACACCTATGGCTCTTCTGGGAGTTGTTTGATAGCTGCAGAGCACGCTCAAAAGTTCTCCAGACCATTTTCCTTTTGCTTCCTTCAACTTTTTTTAAGACCATCTTTTATCGTTCTGTTGGACACTTCAACTTGTCCACTGCTCTAAGGATGGGCAATCGGGGCGAAGTGCAATTTCATTCCGAGATTGGCTATGAATTCCTGGAAACCTTTTTCAATGAACTAGGAACCATTATCGACTACTATCACCCTTGGTATACTGAATCTGCATATGATGTTCTTCCAGACAAATCTTTATATGTCCTTTGCTGATATTACTGCTAAAGGCTCTGCCTCGATCCATTTGGTAAAATAGTCTACTGCGACTATGCAGAACTTCACTCCTCCTGGAGCCATTGGGAGAGGCCCAATAAGGTCAATGCCCTAGACCGTAAAAGGGAAAGCATAGTTTGCCGAAGTTATCACTTGGAGGGTAGTCTCTGGATAGGAGCGAGCCTCTAGCATTTGTCACATTTCCAAACAAACTGCCTTGCATCCTTCTTGAAGGTAGGCCAGAAATATCCTTGGTTAAGTAGTACCACGGCAAGGGCATCAGTTTCTATGTGAGAACCACAGGCCCCCTGAAGGACTTCTTTGAGGACTGTCTCCACATATTTTTTGCTGACACACCTCTGTAACAGACTTACGTACCCTTGTCGGTACAACTCGTCTCCAATCAAGAAGTATCTTCCTGAGCGTTTTCGCACTTTCGCCGCTTCAAGAGGATCTTCTGGAAGCTCCAAAGTTATGAGGTATTTCTTTATAGGATCTTTCCACCCTTTGTCCAAGGTTGCTATACACATTACCGCTATTCTTGGTTGATACAGCACTTCAGTGGACTCCTTTGATTTGGCCAGAGTATCTGCCTTCATAGTATCTCATCGCGGAACATTTTCTATATGTACCGTGTCAAATTCTTGGATGAGCTTTTTCACGAGATCATGGTACTTTGCCAAGTTTAGGTCCTTTGCCCCGTAGTCCCCCGCCATCTGTCAAACCATTAGTTGAGAATCGTTGTGGGCCTTCAGATTCCTCACACCTACTCTTTTTGCTAGCTGCAAGCCTGCTAGAAGGGATTCATATTCTGCGACATTGTTGGTGACATTGAATTCGAATTTGATGGCCTTCATAGCTTCCATACCTGCAGGTTCGTGGATGATTACTCTGGCTCCCTGGTGTTCGGATCCTGAGGCACAATAAATGAATAATATCCACTCAAGCCCGTCATTTCTAAGGTCTTCTGGACTACTTTCAGTTTTAGGAACCTCGGTGATGAAGTCTGCCAGCCCTTAGGCTTTTATTGCCTTTCTTGGCTTATAGGTGATGTCTTATTCACCAAGTTCGATGCACCACTTTGATAATCTTCCCAAATGGTCTACCTTTTTCATGACATCCCGAAGAGGTAGGTTACTTTGGACAATGATAAGGTGCCCTTGGAAGTAAGGTCACAGGCTTCTACTTGCTAATACTGACGCATAGATGCCCTTTGTAGAAAATGGTATCTAATTTTGGCACCATGTAAGGACTTACTCACATAGTATATTGGCCATTACTTTCCTCCCTCTTCCTTTACAAGCACCGAACTCACTGCCTTTTCGGTGACGGCGAGGTAGAGGATGAGGGGTTCGCCTTGATGCTGCTCGCGCGGAGCCAGCATCTGATATGGTCTGGTTAGGCGGAGCCAGCATCTCTACTGTGTGCAGTGGTGTGGGCAGTAGGGGGTCCCGGAGGTGCGAAAGGGAGGTGTCCAGGGCGGATCACCTTAGAGGATGGTCGGCAGCTTCTTGGTCCCGTGGTAGGTGAGGACGGGAGGTACCTCCGGTGCGGGGGAGAGCCCGGAGGAGTGGTTCCTTAGGGAGACCTGGCTAAAACACTCAGAAAACAAGGGTTAGGAGGCCCCCGGAGTGATTTTCTGGGTGGGAACCTCCGATACCCAAATCAGTGCAACCTCGGCGGAAGGAAGTTCCTTTACCAAGGACAGCCTCAACTTCCCAAGGGCAGGATTTTTGTAACATGTTCTCAATTGATTAGTACCAAAGATATAACTTCTGTCCTCTGGAGGGGGCAAGTGATAGCCAAAGGGCTATCACCCACATGACTTCTAATTGGCAAACTTGACACCACCCTCAGGGATTTATACGAACAACCTAGGGAGAAAGATATACACCACCCTCGGGAAGGTATACAACTGACTCCGGCAAAAAGACTCTTTGCCATCCTCAGGAGTGTATATTACCAACCTCAACAATTTACATCTATCATCCTTGATAGAGGAAATGCCTCCCGAAAATGGTCTGTGCATCCAAAGGCCTTTCTGCAGTCACCCTTGAAGGAAATCCTTGTCCGAAGGGGTCTTACATCCCCGATGGGTTTGAAGGAGAAATGATAAATATAGTAGGGGGATCGCTGACAGAAACTTCGTACATGCCCCTACTCTCTCAGCATAACCACCTATGGCTAGCTATAGACAACTCTCCCTGAAAGTACGAACTAAATCTAGCCGAACACGTGTCCTGATCTACTCCGGCTAAGCATAATGGCCTCCTCCTCCCAGCATCCTATAAATACTCGGGGGAGGCTCCCAGGTAAAGGACAAGAGGTATCCTCCTTTTTTGTTCTTTACTCTTAACTCCTAATGACTTCTCCCCTCACATACTAACTTGGGTGTTGGAGATCCCTCCCCCAGAAATACACTCCTGGGAGCTCCAAACCCTTATTCTTCATGTGCTGTAGCTAATACTCAGGTGAAGGTCTACCAGAGGTTCAACATGTCCTACATCGAAGATGTGCTAGAGCATCATGTCATCAACTTATACCTCAACATTCCTCCCTAACTAACCCTTGAAGATTTTGTTCATGAGCCATTAATCTATGACCCTACGTTCTTTAGCCCAAAAAGTGAAGTGTTGTGTTCACAACTCTTCGCACTTCACTAATTCAAATCTTAATGCCGATGTGTCAAATCTCTCTATAATATGTAAACTCAGCAACCGTAGCTATCATTAAAGTATAACAGTGGTAACTATATCATTTTTCCCCTAGGAATGGAGTTGTCTATCATACTCATCCTTTCTCTGTTGTTTAACTGATGAAAAAAAAGGTTGTTTAACTTACTTCCAGGAACTAAATTAATATAGCAAAACAAATAAATAATAGCAACATGAAATTAGAAAAATAATAAATAATCAAGATTTGTCATGCTTAGATACAAATCACTGTAGAAATCTATTGCATTACTCTTACTTTGTTATAGTAGGCATGTAGTTATCCTAGGCCATAGATAACTATCCTTTAGCTACCGATAGGGTGTTTACTCCTATTGTGCTTCCTAATAACATATTACTAGTTCAGAGTCTCACAACTAAGAATCACCCTAGTCTAGAGGTATTAATGCTGATCTATTACTCTCAACTACAACACTATCCCTTCTATGCAATGATGATCCACAACAAACATACTAGTAACTCACTACATATGCTCGTCACCCAACATTGAATTAATAAGCTAGCTACTATTAATCAACACATCAAAGTACATTAAACCATAATTACATCAAACAAACAATAATCATAAAAACAATATCATCCTAGGGTTTATCTACTTTAAGTATGAGCAGAGAAATTAACCCATCATGCCGATAACGAAACACAATAGAAACAAAAGAAAACTAACAACAGAAGACTGCATCTCTAAAATTCTTCTTCTCCAAGCCATCTTTGCTCTGACATGAACTAATCAATGTTGATTATCTAAACATCCTTTTGGCAAAAGTCTCCTATGAATCCTAATCTATATTTTCTATATATCTACACTCTTTCATTTATTCTATCTTAAAACATCAAAAATAACTTAAGAAAACCCTAACAACATGCAAACAGAGTTGTAGACATGGCTAAGTTTTAAGCCATGCCTCACCTTTGGAATGAAATATCATGAACAATTAATGGCACAATTTGATTAATTGTCATGGCAGCAACATAGGCATGTTTCCTTTAAACGTGGGCATGTTCAAGACTGTATTTACTTTAATTTCTACAAAATCTTGCAATTTAGCTCCAAAACACTTCAAAATCCTTCCTAACTATAAAGGCATGGAATAATACTTGAAAACAAAATATAAAGCAATTAAGCACCAATTCAAACAAAAACATATCAAAGGACAAGCAATTATCAAAGAAAAGCATACAACAAATCTGTATAAATATGCACATATTACATTTTTCCCCCACACTTGAACCATTGCTTGCCATCAAGCAAACCACAAAGAGAAAACTTGAAAAAAAAAAATAAGGTCATATTCTTGAGTTAAGGAAGATAGAGGAGAGAATTAAGACTTTAGAGACCTTGAAAAATTAATGAGGTTACCAAGCATGTAACACTTTAAATCTAACACCATCAAAACAAACAATTTAATGGAAACAATTCCTCCATAAGCTAGCAACCCATATCTCTTGAAGTTCAAGGAACATCAAATTTTCATGTAAAGTAAAAAGCACAAACCATACTAAACCAAAGCTCATCATGCAACAACCATTCATACCACAAAACTATGGAAATAAAGAATTAATTGAACATTTCAATTACTTTTCTTTTTCAAGCATCATCTTCATGTGTTACTAAACTTTGTAGTAAGTGTACACTATAGGAGCATTGTCTATACCGAAGTTATTTCTCAAGACAATCTAAGATGATCTTTGATTATACATATACTTCTAGCATCATTCCGAGTTATGATTGACTCTTTTCTTAGGATAAGACCTAACATAGTTCAATACTAAGAAACAGCAGAGAAGATACTTATTCCATACCAATTATTCTCTTTTATTATTCAACAATTGCCCATATTTCCATCAACCAATCTAACCATAATTCTAAACATAATAATTTACAATTTACCATGTTTTGAACAATGTACTAAAAACAAAAATGTGATGCAAAAATAATACCTTCTAAAGGCCATCTTATACTAGCTTGATAATGAATTGCAAAACTATTTTTAAAATATTTACATGCAAGAATGAAAGATCTCAAGAATCATTTACTTGATACTCAAGTTAAAAACTCACAATCATTTTCTTAGGATAAGACGCCAACATAGTTCAATACTAAGAAACAGTGAACAAGATACTTATTCCATACCATTTATGCTCTTTTGTTATTCAACAATTGCCCATATTTCCATCAACCAATCTAACCATAATTCTAAACATAATAATTTACAATTTACAATGTTTTGAAGACTATACTAAACACAAAAACTTAATGCAATCTAACCATAATTCCAAACATAATAATTTACAATTTACCATGTTTTGAACAGTGTACTAAACACAAAAACTTGATGCAAAAATAATTCCTTCTAAAGGCCATCTTATACTAGCTTGATAATGAATTGCAAAAACATTTTTAAAACATTTAAGTGCAAGAATGAAAGGTCTCAAGAATCATTTACTTGATACTTAAGTTAAAAACTCATCAATGTTGAGGTGCTCCTGAGAATAAAAATTGCACCTCTATCCAAACAAATCAATGCTCATACTATAGCTCTTCTCACCCAACCATAACTGTACTCCATATTCTTTGGACCATATAATGTTCTTAATATCAAACTCTAGTGTACACAAGAACTAAATAGTGAGCTCACTATATACCGGCTCCTGCCAGTCAAAAACTGATAACCAACCATTGAAGTCCACTAGTTCTCTGACCTTTCTGATCATGTTCAACTACGTAAGGGCATGCTAGTCAGTAGTCTTACTTGCAACAAAAGGCTTCCCTACAAGCCCATCAAACTACTCAATTTGGCAATTCTCCTTGAAATTAAGGAGTGGGTTAAAGGACTTTCTCAGCTACTTGGCTGCTTACTCAGTGCAACTAGAAAACTTTTGTGAGCGCTTAGTCATCCTGAAAATGGTAGAAGATATTCCCCAATGCACAAAATTCTAAAATCCAATAATAATATACATCCATAGTCATAAAAACTAAAAATCTAAAACAAATGACTTGAAATTCCAAATATAACATATTTCAATTCAAACTAGGTACTAAGGTGATTAGGCTTAAAATCCAAGTTCAATATATAAAATTTAAGGAAACCAAATCAATTCAATTCTTTTCAATGCTTTTTCTTGTCACACAAGAAACCTATTCCACTAACACACCGAAAGTCTACCAAGTCCAAAAGCATTCATAATTCAATCCAATTCACAATGCCAAATAATTTCAACTCAAAGCATAAATCAATACAAAACAATTAGTGTAATCAAATTTTATGAAAAAATCAAGTAATAGTAGGCAATTCATTAATTCCACAAGCACTTGTATCCCAACTCTTAAACTTCCAATACATAATTCCAAGATTCATCCATATTCAATACACATTTTATAAGCTCAAAGTAAACCCCAACGGGAGTAAAAACTCAATCAAAGGCATCAAAAAACTCCTATCCTTTGAAAGAAATCAAGTATATTGTGCATAAAATTCAAGTACAGCTAGAGAGGGAAAGTTACCTTGCTAAAGAGAGAATGGAAAAAAGAAAGTAAAATCAATTAAACAACTTACTAATGGAGTCCTTTAATGAAGGAAAACCTTCCCTGAAACTTATGGAGGCTAGGGTTGAGCTTTGCAAGCTTGCGGAAGAAGAATGAATGAGTTTCGTGTGAAAAGGGCAAAGGTGCTATGGAAATTTCATGATTGCCCTTATATATTGGAGTGACACAATAGTGAAAATGGGCATCACCATGACTGTGTTCACTGAATTTTATAAAACACAGAGCTAAAACATGGGCTTAATTGAGACCATGGTAGCTAAACATGCTTAAGAACACGATCATGAAGTATGATGTCCGGAGACATCTTCGCTGGAGGACATGGTGGTTTCTGGAGGGACTTCCTGAGGAGGAGAACGCCCAGAGTGGAGGTTTCCCAGGGAGTGGTACCTGAAGAGCCCAAAAGGAAAGGTTAGGAGGTCCCCGGCATGTTTTTCCGGGGAGGAGCCTCCGACGACCAAGTTAGTTTTCTGAGAGGTGAAGGAAAGAGAGCACTCAAGGGTTTAGTGGCCTTGCCTGTTCGTATCCTCTCAACTGACTGACCAACCCCTTGCAAGGGGCTGCTCTTTGGTATTTCATAGAAGTGTCTGGCCCGTTCAGATCGTGACACGTGTTCGGTCAGATCTGCTGTATACCTTTGGACATAGGGGACAAGTAGCTATTTGTAGGCTCCCTCGAGCCTTGGTCCGAGACAGGTTGTGACAAGGCCTGGGCGGCGTCGGCGTGTCAGAGCGTCGTTTGAGGTGACATGGTGCGTCTGTGGGCGATGTGTCAGAGGCTCCTTAAATGCTCCTGCCGTACTCCCGATGTCCTTTGGGCGAGGTCGTTCTCTGGGACGAACACCCTTCTTCGGGAGTTATGTTCGCCGTTCGGGGCGCTGCCTAGCTCGCAGGTTCCGCCTTCGGAAAATCCTCTCTTGCTTGCGGTAGCTGGTTCTTCTATCCCGAAGGCGATCCGTTTAATCCCCCGAGGGGGCTGTCTGCACCTTTGGAGCTCTCTGGGGTACTAGGCTAAATCCCGAGTTCGAGGCACTGGAATTCGCCTAGTCCGAGGTCAGTACTAGTGCCTCCCTCGGATGGTGCCAGGCTTCCCGAGCATGCTTTTGATAGGAGGTACGTTCTAGGAGAGGCGATAGTCCTTCGGCTATCACATGCCCCCCCTAGAAGCCGAAGTAGGGACTTTGGCTTTTGTCAGCTTTCGGAGGGTACCCTTCGGGGCTTTATGCATGGTACCTGTGCCGAAGATACACCTTCTGTCCGTAGACGTAGCACAGACTGTCTCTTGGTGTCTCCGAGGTAACCTATTTTCTATAGTCTTTGTAAGTCACTGAAACGTCTCGTCTCGTGACCAGGCGTGTCAGTCTGGGGCGGCGTGCTATTCGTCAGAAAGCGTGTTCCTTATTTGGCGTGGTTGCTGACACGTGGCACGCCATCATTGGAGAGGGTTACATCGGTTACAGCGGGCGCGTCTTTTTATGCAGAATGGGCAATTATGGCTACGATTCGCCTTCGCACAGCACTTATGACATCGATTCGCCTACCCTTCCTCGGTCTATATATACCCTTAATCCTTCATAACCCCCTTTTGCTTTTGCTTTTGCTTTTGCTCTCGCTTTTGCTCTCTTCTGTCTCTCAACTGCCGCAGTGTTTTTCCTGCTCTCTTACGGCGGTGCTTTTTGACAGAGTGGCTTTCCGGCAATCATTTCACGATGGCGTCCTCAAATCCAGATTTTGGCAAAACGTTTGGTGGGTTTTAGCTTCCAGTTTCTTCTGTTTTTCCAAATTTTTTCTTCGAAATAGCTTTTTGCCTTTTCCCGAACTCGGTTTTTTGCCAGTCATGCCTATTCCCGAAAGCTGGGAACCCCTTCTTTCTCACCCCTGCTGCACCACTTCTGCAAAACTTAAAAAATGGAAAAAGAAGTTCTTCCTTCCTTCCTACGTCACTACGAGGTTGCCTCGTTCGGACCAATATAGCTTTTCAAACCGTAGTGACGAGGTTACTGTTTTCCGTGCCCAACTGAAGGCCGGACTTCGGTATCCTCCGCCGAAGATGGTTTGCGATTTCTGCGATTTCCATCGCATTGCCGTAAACCAACTTCCGCCGAACTCGTACTGCTATTTCAATGCTTTTCTTTGTATGTGTGGTGTCTTCGGTATAGAGCCACACTTTGTCATTTTTCTGCAGTACTACAAGCTCTTCGTGATCCCAAAGGGTGGCTTCTATTTCATGCTACCTCGGGGGTCAGGGAGCAAAAAATACAAGTTCACCTTTGCCAACAAGGACAGCTGGCGAGGGTGGCAACAGAAATTCTTCTTTATGAAGAAGGAGGAGGCCTGGTCGTACGTCCCGACGAAGTGGGCTCAGGGAAAGCTCGTGATGGATGTCGTTGACCCGAAGATACTGTTAACTCCCGATTTAACACCTATTTTTGCGGACTTTGACAAGCGCATCCGAGCGGTCTCTGACTGGGATTCCGAGGTCCCACCGCGCCCCCTTTACCCCTTTCCAATTAACTGGAAGTTGATGACCGAAGAAGTCCTTCGGGAGTTGAAGGTGGTAAAGGAGCACGAAACGGACCTCGAGATGCCGGCTCCTGCCATTGCTGGGAAGGACTCCTGGCTGGTAAAACTTCTTCAGGAGGACATTACTTATGCCGATTTTTTCGAAAGTAAGTCATCTCCTAGTCCCCTTGTTTTAATTTCATCTTGGACTTACGCTGATGTTTTCTCTCTTTTTCAGAGATGGGCGACGATACTGCTGCCTATTACCGATCGCTTTTTGTCGGGCAAGCCGAGAAAGGTGAACAAACAAAGAAGGCTGCCTCCCGAAGACGGAAGGCGGCTGGCGGGGGGCCTCCGGCGGCCAAGCGATCGAAGAAGACCGTGCCCCCTCCTATGCCGGAGATTTCCGAGGAGGTGGGCGAGGAGCCCGAGGTAACCGTTGCTGCACCTTCGACCGAGGTCGGTGCAGATGTCGCTCCTTCAAGCCCTAATTCGGCGGCTCTTCTGGACGCTTTGGTGGAAGCCCCTTCTGCCGAAGATCGCCGCAAGAGGAAAGGGAAGGAGATTTCTTCTGAGGGGGCCCTGGATTCTGGCGACGACGTTGCCGAAGTGCCACCAGGTTTGATGCCTTAGACACTCAGTTTCTGAATTTTTTTTTTGGCAGGTACTTGTGTTTGACAATTTTTCTGCTTTTGTCGTGCAGAGGAGATTCTTCCTCCGGATTGGGTTGCCGAGCACGCCCGGAAGCGGGCCCTTCGGGATGCCCATATCCCGAAGGGGAAGATTCCGAAGGAGCCATTTTGGTCTTTTACGGAGGACATGGACACGTACTCCAAAGATTGCCCGCTAATGGCCAAGGAGATTGCAAAGGGGGTTCTTACTGAAGCTTATTTCAGGGCCCTTGCGAGGGCTCATCCGGATGATGACTCCCTCGCCGCGAAGCTTTCCGAGCACGCCGCCCAGGTGTGTTTCTCACGTTGCCCTTTTCTTTTTTTTTTTTTTTTGGTCTCTGATTTCTTCTAAGTATTTGCCTTTCCTTTTTTGCCTTGTCTCATTCTTGCCTCTGTTTCTTTGCAGCTGCTGGGATATGCCAGATTCGTAAGAGTTCGGGTGGCGAGGCAGGGGATGTACCGGGCCGCCGCTTCAAAGACTATAGAACAATACAAGACCCAGTGCTCGGACCTGCTCACTCGGAACACTCAGCTGGCCCAGACTTCGGCGTTAGAGATTGCTGCCCTTCGGGAGGAGTTTGCGAAGGAAAAAGAAGAACTTATAAAGGACTCCTCCCAGAAGATTTCCGACCTCGGCGGAAAAGTGGCAGAGCTGACTTCGGTTAATGAGGCACTTCAAAAGGAGAAGTCGGATTCTGCGGCTCTTCTGGCGAAGGCGGAGGCCGAGAAAGCCGCACTTCAAGCCGAGGTCGATTCTTCGAAGAAGGGGAAGGATGAGTCGAGAAAAAGAAGGTGAAGGCGTTAAGGAAAAAGGTTGAAGACCTGGAGAAGGAGCTTAATGATCTTGGGGTCGAGAAGAGGAAATCCGACGAGATGACCAAAGTTGGTTTTCAAGACGGGTTTTGTCTCGTTCGTCATCAAGTTCTTCTGAAGGTTTCCAGATCTCGACCTTTCTTTCCTGGAGGCCCTAAATATTCCTGAGGGACCTCGGTGGACTTGGTCCAAGCTCGAGCACTTGAACCTGCCTCAGACTCTTCTGGCGCGGGTGGTGGCGGAAAAGGATGCAGGGGCTAGTGGCTCCCGGGACGCCGAGAATCCCTAATTTATCTCAGGCCCCTTCTGCCTTCTTTTTCTCCTTCCTTGTACTCTTTCTTTCTTGGTAGTCCTTCTTCTTTGTAAACCGATCTTGTCTGTTAATAAAGACTTTTTTCTTTCCTGTAAGAAATTTTGGCTAAGTCTTTTTTGTGAGATTGTTCATTCCTTTTTGCCCCGAACGCGTTTGCTCAAGAGACTTCGGAAGATTAGATCGGTTCTCTGTGAGCCTTTGTATTTAGAAATTCTCGCAAGGTTTTACATTTCCTATTGTCCCGAACATGCTCGCTCGAGGGACTTCAGGAAATCACACCCATGCTTATTCTGGCGACCATCTTCGCGGAATTTTAGTATTTCTTTTGTTCAAGAATCTTTCTTTCAGAAGCCCGTGTAGCTAGAAAATTTTTCTAACTTTGTACAATGTAAACCCTTTCGTCAAGATTCTAAGCATAGAACTTTTTCAAGGCATCTGAATGCCAAGTGTTTTTTAATTCCACGCCTTCGGCGTCACCGAGCTTGTACACCCCTCTTCGTACTTCGGCAAGAACCAGATAAGGTCCCTCCCAATTCGCGTGAAGTACGCCGTGTGATGGCCTCCGGGGTGCGAATTCCGCCTTTCGGAGAACGAGATCACCCTTTTTTATTCCTTTTGGCCTAGCTCGCAAGTTTATAGCGGCGGCCACTCTTTGCTGGAAAGCTTTCCTTCTTAGTTCCGCTATTTCTCTATGTTCGCCGACGAGGTCGAGCTTGGTTCTTAAGCCGAGGTCATTTCCACTTTCATCAAATACCTGCACTCGTATTGATGGTCGCACTACCTCTATTGGGATTATGGCCTCCGTACCGAAGACGAGCGAGAAAGGAGTTTCCCCTGTAGCCCTTCGGGGCGTTGTTCGGTAGCTCCATAGTACGCTTTGGAGTTCTCCTGGCCATTTCCCTTTTGCCTCCCCCAGTCTCTTTTTCAGACCATCTTTTATGGTCCTGTTAGATACTTCCACCTGCCCATTGCTTTGGGGGTGAGCTACCGGGGCGAAGTGCATCTTTGTTCCGAGGTTGCTGATAAACTCTTGGAACCCTTTGTCTATGAACTGGGATCCGTTATCAGCCACTAGTACCCTCGGTATGTCGAATCTGCATACTATGTTTTTCCACACGAACTTGCGCACTTCTCTTGCCGAGATAGTCGTCAAAGGTTCTGCCTCGACCCATTTAGAGAAATAGTCTACTGCGACTACGCAGAACTTCACGCCCCCAGGCGCTGTCGGGAGCGGCCCGATAAGGTCTATGCCCCAAACTGCGAAGGGCCAGGGATAGTTTGCCGAAGTCACCAGCTCCGAGGGTGTTCTTTGGATTTTTGCATGTCTTTGGCAATTACCACATTTCTGGACGAACCGCCTAGCGTCTTTCCTCAGGGTAGGCCAAAAGTATCCTTGGCGAAGTATCACCGCTGCCAGGGCGTCGGTTCCGATGTGCGAACCACAAGCGCCTTCGTGAACTTCTTGGAGGATTATTTCAATATCCTCTTCGCCAACACACCTCTGTAGCGGATTTGCATATCCCTGCCGATATAGCTCTTCTCCAATCAGAAAGAAACGACCGGAGCGTCTCCGCACTTTTGCTGCTTCATTGGGGTCTTCGGGGAGCGTATTGGTTTCGAGATATGTTTTTATTGGGTCTTTCCAGCTTCTTCCCGAAGTCATTATGCTCAGCACTGTAATGCTCGGCTGGCTTAGCACCTCAGTATATGCTTTTGATTTTGCCAATTCATCTGCCTCAGCGTTATGTCTGTGAGGCACGCTCTCGATTTGCACAGTGTCGAATTCTCGAACAAGCTTCGTTACTAATTCATGGTATTTTTCCAGTGTTGGATCCTTCGCCCCGTAGTCCCCTGCTGTTTGCCGAACTACTAGCTGGTCGTATGGGCTTTCAAGTTTCTGACACCAATTTTTCTGGCCAGGCGCAAGCCCGCTATGAGAGCTTCATATTCAGCCATATTGTTGGTGACATTGAAGCTGAACTTAATGGCCTTCATTACTTCCAGGCCTTCGGGGCCTTTAATGATCACCCCTGCTCCTTGGTGCTCGGCGCCCGAGGCACCATCAACGTACAAGGCCCATTCTGGCTCATTTCGTCGGGACTTGGGTGGCTGTCCTCGGTAATGGGGACCTCGGCAATGAAATCTGCCAAGGCTTGAGCTTTTATGGCTTTCCGAGGTTCATAAGTGATGTCGTGTTCGCCAAGCTCTATACACCATTTGGAGAGCCTTCCCGAATGGTCAACCTTCTTCATGACGTCCCGCAGGGGTAAACTACTTCGGACGATGATGGGGTGAGACTGAAAATATGGTCGTAGCCTTCCTCCTGCCAGGACCAAGGCATATATAGCTTTCTGTAACAAAGGATATCTGATTTCGGCGCCATGCCCAAGCTCTATACACCATTTGGAGAGCCTTCCCGAATGGTCAACCTTCTTCATGACGTCCCGCAGGAGTAAACTACTTCGGACGATGATGGGGTGATCCTGAAAATATGGTCGTAGACTTCTTCCTGCCAGGACCAAGGCATATATAGCTTTCTGTAACAAAGGATATCTGATTTCGGCGCCATGCAGGGACTTGCTCACATAGTAGACTGGCCACTGCTTCGCCCCTTCCTCTTTCACAAGGACTGAGCTTACTGCTTTTTCTGTGACGGCGAGGTACAACACAAGAGGTTCTCTTTCGCGGGGCTATTGCAAAGTGGGCAGGTGAGCCAAGTAGATTTTGAGTTCTTCCCAAGCTTTTTGGCAGTCCTCATTCCAAGGACGATCATTACTCTCGAGGTCGTCCTCCCTTTTTGCTACCTTAGTGAGGACTTTGAAGAATGCTCGACACCGGTCTCCATATCTGGAAATAAATCTGCTAAGGGAGGTTATTCTTCCAGCAAGTCTCTGCACATCTTTTATTGTGGCAGGAGTTCGGAATTCCAACAGAGCCTTAATTTTTTCTGGGTTAGCATCAATGCCTCTTTCTGATACCATGTACCCAAGGAACTTTCCCGAAGTTACCCCGAAGGTGCACTTCTCAGGGTTAAGGCGAATTCCGAAGGTCCTGAGCTGGTGAAAAGTTTCCCTTAGGTCTGTGACATGGTCTACAGGCAGCTTGCTTTTAACTATCATGTCATCTACGTACACTTCCATGTTCCTCCCTATTTGGTCATTAAAGACCTTGCTCATCAACCTCTGGTAGGTGGCTCCTGCGTTTTTGAGCCCGAAAGGCATCCTGGTGTAACAGTATGTCCCCCCCTCGGTGATGAAGGCTGTTTTTTCTTCGTCTTAGGGGTCCATCTTTATTTGATGGTAGCCGCTGAAGGCGTCTAGGAAACTTAGGAGCCCGTATTCGGCAGTTGAATCTACCAGTTGATCTATTGGCGGGAGAGGATATGAATCTTTTGGGCAAGCATTGTTCAGGTTTCTGAAGTCGATGCACATCCGAAGTTTGTTGCTTCCTTCTTTTGTGGCGATCACCACATTGCTTAGCCATTCGGGGTACTTGACCTCCCTGATTACATCTGCCTCCAATAAACGTTGGACTTCGGTTTTGACGAAGTCATTTTTATGGGCTGAGATGCCTCGTTTCTTTTGCCGGACAGGCTTTGCTTCCGGACTTACTTTGAGGCTATGTTGTATTACGCGCGGATTTACCCCCGGCCTGTCTTTCGGCGAGTAGGCGAACAGGTCTTTATTCATTACCAGAAAGGATACAAGTTTTTTCTTATCTCCTTCGGACAAGTTTTTTCCTATTTGGGTACTTCGTCCTGGGATAAGTTCCACTTCTTCCATTTCCACCTTGCCAGAAACTTCTTTCTCGCCATTTTTTGACTTTGAAGCCCCTTCTTCTACAGCTTGTGTGAAATTGTTTGCTGGGGCTTTTCGGGCTTTGACGAACACCTTTCTTACTTCGCCCTGATCTATGAAGATTTCTGCGTCTCCTTCCTTGGTGGCGAAAGTGACAGTCAAATGTCTCACGTCAGGGCGAATGTGCAGATTTCCCTGCGTCTGCCTTCCAAGGATGGCGTTGTATGATGAGGGGACATCCATGACGATGAACCTCGCCATCGTCGAGGCAAACAACTCAGCTGCTCCTTTGACCGAAGTCCCTCTCATCATTAATGGAAGGTCGATCCACCCGAGGACGGGTAACTCGGAAGGTCCTACCCCGAAGGTCGGTGAAGTGACAGGCCTGAGATCATTGATGGATATGCCTAAGCTCGGCAGCAGTTGTGAAAATAGGACGTCAGCGTTTGATCCGTCATCAAGCAATACCCTTTTGACATCCCAGTTTCCAATTCTTGCCATGATCAGCATCCCAGTTTCCAATTCTTGCCATGATCAGGAGTGGGTCGTCGTGAGGGAAGACGACTGTGGAACCATCTTATCGGGATACCTTCTTCGCTGGACTTTGATAGTCCATGACAGCTATTTCCCTGGCCTTCCTTTTTCTTTCCGAGGATGGGAGCCCCGTCGTGATTGTTTGTATGACTCCCGCAGAGGGTGGAGGGCGCCTCTTCGGACTTCGGTTTCTCCGCCTGTCGGAGTCGTAGTCTTCATCTTCTACCTTTCCTTCCTCCTCTTTCCTCCCCTTTGGGGAAGGCAACCGTAGGTGTTGGGTTTCGGGAGCCAAACAGCGCAGCGGAATTTAACCGAAACCCTCTAGGATCCAAGTGAAACAGGGTAAACCGGGTGTTCGAAAATTTCATACCTAATTTTCGGTTGAGATCTCTCACTCAACTGTAGAGTCGAATCACAAAACCTGAACAGTTGACGTGTTCAGGCTCTCTATGGTATCCACACGAGCCTCTCGGGATCACCACGCTTCCACCACGTCCCGGCAGATGCGTTTCTCTTGCGCTCGCAGTGCTAGCTTGCGTCCTCCAAGGAATTGCAAGAGAAGAGTGTGGCTGTCCTTTTGGGAGGCTAGGGCAAGGAGACCTGCGAATTTCTCACTTAAAAGTTGTATTTATAGTGAGACTCAACTTCCAGGCCTAATGGGTTTCAAAGCCCTAATCCAATTAGGATTTAATTTCGGGCTTAATAATGGCTCAACTCCTTGGCCCATTATTAATACGAAATTAAAGTGAAACCATAACCCAAATAATTAGCCCATGCACTCTAATGATCCAAATAGCTCTATGTGTGTGACCCAATAGGCTCTTGCCATGTTGGCAATGATCATAAATCACATTTATGATCATAAGCAATGAGCGGTGTCTAGCAACACATCATTGCTACCCAAGTGACAAGATTGTCGGTGAATTCGACTAAACCTTTATGATCATCACCGATATATGCCATTGTCCCTTTGTCCAAGATATCAAGACTAAGCACGAGACATGGAATGTGTCACTCTCGTATAGCCCAATCTTTGGTTTCTTGATTACCGAGTAGACCAACTTAAACTGACGACATTGATATCATATATCAACTCATCGAAGCATGGCCATGCATTTTCTAAGTCTCACTCTATCAAGGGGCCCAAAGATATCACTCCCGTTACATAGGAGGGACAAATCCCATCTTGATCATACAAATCCCTCCGCATGATATGTGACATACCCAATGACCTCCTTCAAGTTCACTCAGTTACGAGCAACAAAGGAAAGTATCAAAGTATGTGACTCACATGTAGGGAACCTTGTTGATCTTAGGTCGAAGGACTACATATACCATGATCACTATGAGAATCACTTATGACACTCATATAACGATCCATGAAGTGTTCTCATGGTGGGTCGGTCCAGTACACAAGTTCTCCAACTTGTACCCATATGTAGACTAGATATCTCATATTAGTCTCCACATATGCTAGTCATTATGTATTATTGCAACCCGCTCCACAATAATACTAGACTAGGGACGTTTAAGAATATCATTATTCTAGGGTTACAATTATGCTTATTACGTTACGCAGAAACAAAACAACAAACATAATTGCTGGATTAATGCCTCAATAAAATATCATGACTCAATGTGCAAAAATACAATCATCTCATGATTGGCTTTTTGGGCACAATACTAACAATCTCCCACTTGCACTAAAAGCCAATCATCCATGTATCTAATACCGATGGACCTAGAATGGCTATCATGCTTCTGCTGCGTAAGGGGCTTTGTCAGTGGATCAGCAATGTTGCTGTCTGTCGAAGTCCTGCATATCCTTACATCACCCCTCTCGATGATCTCCCTGATGAGATGATAGCGTCGGAGTATGTGTTTGGATCGCTGGTGAGATCGAGGTTCCTTAGCCTGTGCGATTGCTCCATTGTTGTCACAATAGAGCTCTATCGGGTCAACAATGCTTGGAACCACTCCAAGTTCAGTGATGAACTTCTTGATCCAAACTGCCTCCTTCGCAGCATCAGAGGCGGCAATGTACTCAGATTCTGTTGTAGAGTCAGCTACTGTCTCTTGCTTTGAACTCTTCCAGCTTACAGCACCACCACCAATACAAAACACATAACCAGATTGCGATCTAAAATCATCCTTATCGGATTGGAAGCTTGCATCGGTGTAACCCCTTACAACGAGCTGATCTTCACTCTCCAAAGACCAAGAATGCATCCTTAGTCCTTCGTAAGTACTTAAGGATGTTCTTAACAGCTGTCCAGTGACTTTCACCGGGGTTCGATTGGTACCTACTCGTCATGCTCAAAGCATATGAGACATCGGGACGAGTACATATCATGGCATACATGATAGATCCAATTGCTGAGGCATATGGAATCTTACTCATGCGCTCTCTCTCCTCGGTTGTACTCGGACACTGAGATCTAGAAAGAGTGATACCATGTGACATGGGCAAGAATCCTTTCTTGGAATCTTGCATGCTAAACCTCTTTAGCACCTTGTCAATATATGTACTTTGACTTAGGCCAAGAAGCTTTCTAGATCTATCTCTATAGATCCTAATGCCTAACACATAGGCTGCTTCACCCAAGTCCTTCATAGAGAAACATTTCCCTAGCCAAGTCTTCACAGACTGTAGCTCAGGAATGTCATTCCCGATGAGTAGTATGTCATCTACATACAACACCAAGAAGACAATAGCACTCCCACTAACCTTCTTGTAGACACAAGGTTCATCTTCATTTTTTGATAAAACCAAACTCTTTGATTGCATCATCAAAATGAAGATTCCAACTTCGAGAAGCTTGCTTCAGTCCATAAATGGACCTTTGCAATTTGCACACTTTATTGGCATTCTCAGGAGTGACAAAACCCTCAGGCTGTGTCATGTACACATCCTCAAGTAGCTTTCCATTTAGGAATGCAGTTTTGACATCCATTTGCCATATCTCATAATCATAGTGTGCAGCAATAGCAAACAAAATTTGGATGGATTTAAGCATAGCAACTGGTGAAAAAGTTTCATCATAGTCAATACCATGAATTTGCTTGAAACCTTTTGCGACCAATCGTCCCTTAAAGGTAATCACATTACCATCCATGTCAGTTTTCTTCTTGAAAACCCATTTGCACCCTATGGGTTTTACCCCTTCAGGTGGGTCAACCAAAGTCCATACTTGGTTTTCATACATGGATTCCGTCTCGGATTTCATGGCCACTAGCCACTTCTCAGAGTCAGGCCCCGACATAGCTTGTTGGTAGGTTGTGGGCTCATCCTGATCCATGAACATCACATCACTGGTGTGAGTCACAAGAAATTCATATCTCTCGGGCTCACGCCGAATCCTACCAGACCTACATGGGCTCTGTGCTACAAGAATAGACTCTTGAACCACAACATCTTGCGGTGTCTGTTCAGGTTCCATTTCAGGTTCGATGTCTCCTTTTTGTTCTTGAATTTCTTCAAGTTCTACTTTCCTCCCACTAGGTCCTTTAGAGATAAACTCTCTCTCCAAAAAGACACCAGTTTCCTTCAGATAGTCAAGGAATTCTCGATCCAAGTACTCTCCACCTCGATCTGATCGAAGCACTTTGATACTCTTCCCGAGTTGATTCTCTACTTCATTCTTGAATTCTTTGAACTTTTCAAAGGATTCTGACTTGTGTCTCATAAGATACACATAGCCATATCTGCTGAAGTCATCAGTGAAAGTAATGAAGTATTGGAAACCTCCTCTAGCTTGTGTAGACATAGGGCCACATACATCACTATGTATGAGTCCTAGTAAGTCATTAGCCCTTTCACTTTGCCCTGTGAATGGGGCTTTGGTCATCTTGCCCAACAAACATGACTCACATGTCTCATATGATTCAAAATCAAATGAGTCCAAGAGTCCATCCTTATGGAGCTTGGATATGCGGGTCTCATTTATATGGCCCAA